>JAQIXP010001645.1:0-17582 GCA_034700285.1 Proteroiulus fuscus | reverse complement strand
TCTGTAGCAAAGATATAAACCATGTCTGAAACCTTTTGCCGTACACCTATGGTGTAGGTTTATTGTTATTGTATTGTTTGAGGCCTTCCTATGAACCATGCATCACTGTAAAAATTTAAATTTTCGTACATTTTATTTATTTTAGCTAAATTTCGCAAACTCTGTTAACTATATAATACAGAATTAACAGATTGTGATGGAAAGTCAAGAGACCTTGGATTCTGACAAATAGTTTTCAAACTCCCAGAATTATTAATTCAATTCAACTCTGCACTTAATACATCGCCTTTTGAAAAAAAAACCATTGTTTAATGTTAAAATGTTACTTGATATTTGGATTTATTTAGTTAAATACAAGCAATATTTTAAGGACATTTTAGCTAATTGCATTTTCAATGTAGGATTCTTTCACAATCAATTCTGCCTCTTTTTGGAAGCCAATTTTGTTGTTTATGGTTGAAAACCTTTGCCAATTGTAGTATTGATCTCAATAGCAATTTAACAAGTCTAGAAAGTAATAAAACGGTTCGTCTAGCAATTTAGTTAGAATTAATTTGATAAAAATGCTTTGATTAACATTATTATTAGACCAGATTTTCCTCTGCATTAACTTAATCCAATGCATTTTTGGCAAGTTAACTTATATTATGGTATTGAAACTACTTGGCAAATTCTGCAAATATTTCTATAAAAATCATGGCAGTTATTATATTAATGCAAAAACATTTTTGTAGACACTTTTTTTATTTATTTTGCATAGTTATTAGCAGTATCTGACAACGATTTACCACAAATTTCTAGACTTTCTACACTTTTTCTATATAAAAAATAAAAAAGGATAAAATATAAAAGTTTTTCACGAAAATAAACAATAACAAACATTTTTTACCAAAATTTTCCAATTAAAAATGCATTTAATAGGCCTACCTGTTTTGTTGGTCTTTTTCTGGCTTCCAAAAGTTGCTTGATTATTCGATCCACGTTAAAGGTCTCCAGTCTCAAAGACATTCTCAACTTCTTAAAAAGTGCTTCATAGGATTTCAGGAAGCTCGGATGACTGCAGACACCCAAGAGTCCATCGATTTTTTACTGCTTTTTAAAAATTGGGTTTTATCAGTGCATTATATTGCCTAACTACAATGGCATGGGTTTTCGTAGAGGGAATATTCTCCAGACTGATAAATAGTTCTTGCGTATTAATTGCGAGGGAAATCTGTCGGATTTTATAAGGAGATACCATCGTAATTCGTTGGATTGGACATTATGGCATAATACTTTTCAAGCTGTCCAGTATATTTCATAATTTTCCTATATGCTTTTTCCCATTGAAAATGCAAAATGCTTGCACTTGTGCCATTCAATCTAAGTGCTTTATTGCAATGTCTCGTAGAAGACCCATGCTCAACGTGTTTATTCAATCGAATTCCTGGAATCGGTTCCTTGCGCATGCGCCATGGGGCGATCACGTGCTCATCTCCAGGGCGTTGCCTAGCAACGCTTCTTCCCCATACTTTATACATTCTTTCGAAATTGTTCAATTTTAAAGTAGCATCAGTGGTCAGTGCATAGATGGCGACACTAGGCTAGCAGGCTAGCACGTGCAAATTATGCCAGTATTTATGGAATATGTACGTGCATATTGATGATATGAGAAAGTGGAATGCTAGTCAAATAATTTACCAATCTGGGGCTATGGGCTATTCTGCATGATCAAGTGACTGATTTGGGCCTATGAAAATTAAGGATTGTATAGAAAACATTAGATTAGCATTTGGTTAATGTTAGCTATTGTTGGTGCAACTACCCCCCCCCCCCCCATAGTCGGTAATTCTCAACTTGTTGTAATTCAAATGCAGCCCCTATCATGCTTAATTTTTTTTATGGCGGTTTTCAGCGCCATCTAAGAAATTACCAGTAGGAGGCGTCTTCGGCAATGAAGTTGATCTTACTATTCTATAGAATAACCACACATTAGAATTATTGCATAAAATTGAAAAAGCTCTTGCTTTAACTCATGTGCTTATAATCATTTCAAGTAAATATCTCACAGTCCCTTTTGGAATTCCTTACATTCAGCTTGTGTTATGCCGAACAAAAGTAACGCCATTTCAACAAAACAAAAAATAGCGGCGGCATTTTCCAAATGCATCGCGTATGCCATGCCTTCTACAGAAAAATCTACATCATTTAAAATTGTTCTCATGGGGCCTAATGGGTGCAACCATTTTGCTTTCTTACAGGTTAGGCAGCTCGGAGGTGACTAACCAGACAAATAGATTTCTTATCAGATTTCTCTTAATGCCGAATGCCACTGCATGCGGGTGAATGGCGTCACACTGTAATGCCTAATGTTTAAAACAAATTTCTCGTAAGATTCCTGTAATACCGTAGATGCCAATAGTATCTTTGGAATATTCTCATGTGCTGGTTGAGCACATGACTTGCACGTGCATAATTGAACAAGTTTCTGTGGAATATGCACCTGAAATTCTCGTGCAAAATTCTACCGCAATGCGCCCCCTCTTGTGTAATGAGTCCCTATACCAAAATTGATCAAAAAAAGATAGTTTAAATTTCCCACTTGTTAATTTTTGAAAGATTTTTTATAGTGCTTTAGATATAGCGCCGTTTCGATAAAATATAGCATACATATTTTTGAAAGCTGGAGCGCTGTATCCCTGTGAAGTTTATAGCTAAATCAGTGACTAACATCTTGGCTCGTGTTTTGTAAACCTTGGTGAGCTTAGGGCAGTGAACTTTCTAGGTAGCAGGCCATGTCTTACGAGTACGTAAGATATTGTTTTAATGGATTGTAGAGTCTGGAAAATTTAGATAAAATTAAGCCAATTTCTTTACTTTTAATAGAATAATTTAACCCTATTTAGAATAGAATAAATAATTGGAGTTTTATTCGAACGCGATTGTTGAGCCATCTCTTATCAAAATAATGCAACAGAAGCTATGCCTGGCATATGTTATGATGATATAAATGAAGTACTTTATACATATTATAGCTAAATTTATAAGCTATATTTATTCTTGCTATTCTCGGGTTCGTTTTAGGTATTTTTAGCAATCGATTATTTTGTAAGTACTCTTTATAGCATGACCTCTTTTTAAAGGTTATAGATATTTATTTTTAATTTAACATCGGGGTCTGTATCTTAACACATCTGCTCATGTTTACTTCAGGATGAAAATATGCATTCATAGTGAATTTTAAATCTATTGAATCTATTGGAAATCTAAGGATATTTTATGTCATGGACGGAATTTACAGATTTAAGGGATATGAAATAACTAGAAATTATCTTTCTTAAATTAGAAAAAGTTTTTTAACTTTGCCCTATAAAAACGTTTGTCACATTGCTAATTTTCATGGCATAATTCCTCAAATGAAGCAGTTTCAAGGAAATCATTAAACTTGGTAAAAATGCATTGAATAATATTACTTTCGTTGAATTAGAAGAATTTTATAGAATAATTTTTATATAAATGAAGTTAAAAGTATTCTTTTTTGAATTTTTTAACTGACTATCTACCCTATTACGTTATAGTAAAAGTTTTAAAAATTTATTTAAAAAATTGGCTGCATGTTTAATGTAACTTTTAAAGGTTAGGAATAGGCCTCATATAGGTTGAGTGCAACTTATAGAAATAAAAGGAGAAATTGACCCAACTGTTAAAGGGGCTGTCCCACTTTGAATTAAGTTAATTTTAGGAAAAAAGAGTATGAAAACTAGGAAAGACATGGAAATTGCAATTGGATTTGAGCCTACTTGTTTATAGGCCTACGTGGATGTAGATGAAAATAGAAAGCCCAAATTGGTGGCATTTCACTGACACTGTGTAGCGCCTTCTATTGGATAAAAGGCATCAGCTCCATAGACATGCACGTCCTAGGGGGCGCCACCAAATGGCACTGCTTACTGAAAGCTATATGGAAAAATGGTGCCTAATATGTATTTTGCAAATGTCGAAATTTCTTCAGTATAGAAACTTTGCTGTAATTATTATTGCCACAGCTATTCATATCTATATTGTGTACAATTTTGTAATATTACTTGTTACAAAGTGGGACTTTCCCTTTAATCTCTGCTGCATTAAAACCATATGAAATCACTTGAAATAAGACATATAAATTGAATGAAATTTATAAATAGGAAAAATATAAGAAAAATAGGAAAATTTGGCATAAATCTAATAATATTATAATAAATTATATAAAATTTATATTTTATTAATATTATATTATTATATTATATATTATATTTAAGGTTTGGCGCCCAAACCCCCTAGGAAATGTCAATCACGGTGGTGTGTTCGACTAGGGTTCGACTATAATTTTATAAATAGGCCTATATTTTAAAATATTATATTATATTATTATTATTAAAATTTATAAAAATTATAAAAAAATAATAAAATATAATAAAATTATATAAAAAATAAAATTATAAAATATAAAATAAAAATAAATTATAGTATAGAAATCTAAAAATATTGGAAATATATGTGACATCTGTGACCTCTATTATCATCGTTATGAAGGCTGCTATTCATTGCAGATTGTGTTATGTTATTTATATGATTATACTGTCAATAAACACTGGTTTTATTCTGAAAATAAAAACAATATGGCCTCCCAAAAAAGAATATTTATACTGAAATGTATTTTTACCTGCAATGTAATAAAACTCACACTACTCTGCCTTTTAGTAAGGTTCTGCTAATGGATTCATGCTACTTGCTAGGCCTGGTTTTAGTCATTCAAAGAATAAGGTAATGTTTGATGGGTTAACCCTTAGAGTATAGTAAAGGACCTCATAAACGTATATGATACAATTTTATACTCTAAAAACTAATGGTTTTCACACTTTACAAAGGTTATTTTGTAGACTAAATTTGTTATGGTTTTCTATGACGTAAATAAATATATAATCCAAAAATAGAGCATTAATTGGCTTAACTTTGGGGATTTTTAAAGTTTTGTTTATAGAATTGAAATGGGAAGTTGAGCCGTTTGACTCGTAGTTGTGATCAATGATGTTTACATTTGTTTCCTAGTAATCCAGAAAAAGTAAACAAATAATTAAGTCAAATTGGTCAGTGGCGTGGTTGTCACGTTTTTAATTGTTTTCTAAAACTGTCACCATAATTAAACGGTTGGATGATTTTATCTGATCCTGATGGATTGTTTTCGTTGTATCCAAGGCAGTATAGCGGCACCAAGTATAAACAGTGTTGTTAACCACATTGTAAACAGTGTGTGAAAGTGAATTTCCAAAAGTAGACAAATGTCAATACTGGTCGATTCACCTATTGAGCATATTACAATAGAGATGTTGTTTCTTAATAAATATAAACTAACTATAGTCTATTTTGGTAACCATTTCATTTGTGGACCATCCTTTGTAAATATAGAGATCTTAATTTAATGGGTAAATTGAAAGTATAGACTCATTTTTTTATTTGTTCTGGATAATTGTTTTTCCCAAAATTCTATGATAAGGTAATGACAACTTTATGAAAATCTTTTGCCATTTTTGGTAATTAGGAAAATTTAATGTCTCAATTACTTTACCCATAAATAATTTAAAATTCTATGACAATTTAATGAAAATATTTTGAAATTCTTGATAAATATCTTAAATTCTTGAAATTCTTGGTAAATACCTGGGATTTTTGGTAAATTCAATGACTTAGGTGTTTAACCCTAAATGATTTAAAATTTTATGATAATGATTTAAAATGGTATGCTAATGTAATGGAAACTGTATGAAAATCTTTTGAAATTCTTGGTAAATGCCTGGAATTCTGGAAATTCTTGGCAAATTTAATGACTCAATTGTTTTACCCTAAATGATTTAAAATTCTAGGTGAATACAATGAAAACGTTATGAAAATTTGTTTTGAAATCCTTAATTAATAAATAGAAAAATGTAAAATGTCCCATGATTTAAAATTCTATAGGCCTAATAATGTAAGGAAAACTTTATGAAAATCTTTCGAAAGTTATGGTAAATAGGAAAATTTAATGTCTCAATTGTTTTACCAAAATGATTCGAAATTCTATGATAATGTGATGAAAACTTTATAAAAAACTTTTGTAATTATTGGTAAAAATAGGAAAATTTCATATCTCAAATTATGCTTTATCCTAAATGATTTAAAATTCTATGATAATGTAATGAAAACTTTATGAAAATCTTTGAAATTATTGGTAAATATGAAAATTTAATCCCTTAATTGTTTTACCCTAAATGAAGTAAAATTCTATGACAACGAAATGAAAACTTGATGAAAATCTTTTGAAATTCTTGGTAAATAATAAAATATAATGTCTGGATTGCTTTGCTAAAATGAGTTTAAAGTGTTAGGAAAATGCTATGCAATTTTATGAAACTCTTTGTAATTAGGATAATTAAATGCACAAAGTGATGTAAAATTATAGAAAATTTAAAAAAAAAAATTGAATCATTTTCTGCAATTTCGAATTTTTTTGCATCCTTAAAATTTATATATTTACAAAGAAATTTATTTACTTTTAATATGAAAACATTTGAGTACAACCTAGAATATGCCATGCAGTATTTTATGCATATAATATATGAAATGCTGGTATATTTTTTAGGAAACAACTTGTTCCTCTAAATTTTAAAAGGCCAGTGACTTATCCTGGAAAGTCAGGAAATAAATAAAGCATATAATTTCTTACACATCAAGTTATGTATAGCAATATTTTCTTTATTGTTTTATTTGAGTCAGGAAAATGATGGTATACAAAAGTCAGGAAATTTGACAACAATTTTTGGCATGAGAGAGAAAAAACTGATTTAGGAAATTCTGATAAAAAAGTAAATTTATTTGAATTAATATGGTTTGCACTTTTTAAGATTGGACTACAAGCACCACCGGTGTATCAATGCGCTGAAATACATAAATTATAAGGTGTGAAAAGAACCGAATTAAGATAATGCAAAAATTGACAAAATATCTATACAAGTCACATTTTCAGTTTACGTAGAAAATAGTTATATTATGTATGTATATAAGATTCTTAGATTGAGGATAGAAAAACAATTAAGTACGACAGAAATTCATGATTCAAAAAAACCCCAATTTTTTACATTGCGCATATATTGTAATAGGCCTATAAAAAATTCAGTTTTTAACAGTATACATCCATGCCGAAGAATATAAAACAATTTATGGTATTTGGATAGCTTACTTCTTAAGTATAGAGGATTCACATTATTATTATTATCATCATCCAAAGAAAGTGGCATGCCATCAAACTACCGGGTTTAAAGTTAAAACCGATGTTAATCCTGCAACTGTGCACATAAATGTTTTCTTAAGAAGTTCACAATAATAAAAACAAGAGTTAAGAGGTTCGTGTTAAGCTGTGTTGCAAATATTTAAGAAATTTAGCGCCCTCTATTTGAAAGTGTGGCTATGGTGCCAACAAAGTTTACAAGTTTCTGGTGTGTGTGCGTGTGCACCAGTTTTTTACATGTCTAATTGCACTAGGAAATTATTAGTAATAAGCAAGAAGCAGAGCTTGCAAAACGAATCAAGTTTGCATTGAAATAAATTATAGGCAAACTGACATTAATGGGAATGTCTCACCTTGAAACAAGTCTTATTTTTTTAAATGAAGGTAAATAATAGGTGAGAATGGCATACCGGTAGTAATTAATATTTTCAACAGCGTTTCCAGAACTCACAAATTATGGGGTTTTTTTTTAGAATGCATGGATAGCGCCATTTTATCATATTATTTGTAACTGCCTGGCGCCATCTAGTAGTTATACTTTTTGTAAACTAAACCATTGAAATGGCTAATGAATGGTTTTATTTTTTTTCTGGAGACCTATGGAATAGCCTATACTTGCGTGTTGCATATATATATTTATATTATATGAAGAAAGACCGCCAAAGCGGCATGGTAGTTCCAAATTTAATCAATAGATGGCACCACATAGTTATCAAAAAATGGATGCTTTCTATGAAAATTCTTTTCCACCAATTCAAGCTCTTTCCAAATATTTATTGAATGGTATAAGTCCCCTTAATATAAGTTAATATTCTATTAACAAGTAGGTCTAACTAGACATTTATCTGACTAGTTACTTGTTGTCTGCCTTTGCAGAAAGTTGCAACTTTGCTCTTGAAGGTGGTATATGACATCTATCATTAGCCCCATTTTTCCAGTACTTTATGATTAATCCTGCTTTGCCTGACGTCACAAATGCTGCAAAACTAGCATTTTATTTTGACATAACTGGCAGTTTTGTACCATAAAGTACTGAACAAAAAGGCCTGAATTTGGATGTTAGTCCACCTTTCAAGAGTGGACTTCATTTTTCCTCAGTATTTGTTAAATAATGTGAAATGGCAGATTGTAATTATCAATTTTTTATATTTTGCAGATTTTTGGGAAATGAAAATAAGTATATGGCAGCAGTAATTCTTACCATCTCAGCAATTTGAGGAAATGTGATAAATTCTGTATAAAGTGAAAATACGACGTGGCTAGCTCGAGGATCGAACCAACGTAACTGGATACGGAAATCTGCCGGCCTTGTTACAGCATTTTGGTGAGTTCTTACAATTCTTCTTTTCTACTAACAAATTCCTTAAAAATCTACATTTTAAATACCAATGCAATGAGTCATAGTTTAAGAGCCACAGATCCAAACCCACCATAACTAGGACACTTGCATTACGTAGTCACATTGTAAACATGTGGCATCACGTGACTTTGCTTAGAAACTGCATTTTTCTGAAAAAGGATACAATCATTTGCTTGAAATTGCAATTGGCGACGCCATTTTGTTTTCACTTTATTCCAGTTAACCACAGAACCTTTCGAAGCATTTTGTGAAAGTAAATTAATAGGCTTAAGAGGCAAAACGTGCTTTGATTTCACTGATCTCATTGATCTTGGAGATCAGTGTTTGATTTGCATGTATAAGGAATGATCTCTCATCGGTGACGTGTTAACCCTTGACCCTTGGTAAATTTATGGAGGATTCTAGGAAGCATTCAATTACACTATGAACAATTTTTTCAGAGCGATCCATCAATCAGATTTTATATGATAAAATAATTACGAGTGAGAAAAATGCATGATGTTACCAGGGACGACGCATTGAGTTATTTAAAGGGAAAGTCCCACTTTGAAAGTAGGAGGAAGAGCTTGAAAAATTAGGAAAGGCATTGAAATTGCAATTTGTTCTGAGCCCACCAATCAATAAAAAGAATGCCCAAATTCATAGATTTGATTGAAAATATTAACCCCAAATAGGCTCCATTTTACTGTCAGTATGTAACGCCCTCTACTGGAGAAAAGGCATCAGTTCTCATGAAACACGTGCTAGAGGGCGCCACCAACTTTCAGTGTCTGTTGAAATTATGCAAAAATGGCGCCTCACATGTATTTGGCAAACGGCGTGATTTCTTCAATATGGAAACTGCGGCAATAATTATTATTGTCACAGTGTGTACAATTTGAATATTACTTGCTACAAAATGGGACTTTCCCTTAAAGTTCTCTGCACACAGAATTGTAGGAAAACGATCACTTTCAACTTTAAACCCAGTGTTTATTTCATTAAAAAACAAGTTCATTTTGCGTATTGCTTTTTCATCATAAACAGGCCTGATCATAAAGATTTAATTTGCATTACAATACATACTACAGGGCTGTCTCACCTGCATTAAACGCTCACAAAAGCCCCTGAAATAATTAATCACAGATAATTCTAAGGCAAACCATTGAGAAACTATTGGAGAGTTTTTTGTTTTGTTTTTCTTCCATTTATTTCAATTCATTTTTCACATCAAAAGAATGTATTGCAGCAACCATTGAGATTCTCAAACCACAGGTAAAAAAAGCATACGAGAATGGGTTTTTTTTTTGCCAGGGGCTGCACCTGTCCACACAACAATTGAGTTTTAATAGTTATTTTTTTGTACTGAAATATATGCAAGATTTAGTGAGAGATAAAATACTATTGTGTTTTCATATGATGATGACCTTACCGTCCCATCGATGGCTTAATTCAGAAGTAGCGAATAAGCCCACAGTTGCTTTTGAGATAATAGCGTTTTTATGGAAAAATGGTATAACTTGGAAATAAACAATGTTAAAAGGCTGAAATTTGATGAACAGATGAAACAATATATATATTTTATAGGGAATGTGCTAATTTTTTGTAAATAATTAAATTAGTAAATTAATTAAGTCATTTGAGAAATCAAAGGCTTATAAATGCACATTCGCTAGTTTGATTTTGAATAAGTTTGCAGGAAAGCAAAATAAATTAAGTGTGAAGTAGTGCATGTGCACATCCATTAGTTTGGCTATTGAATAAAAAGAATGCAAAAAAATTAGCAAAAATTGTCAGTTCGCTACTTGTATTTTAATAAAAATCCAGGTCACGAGCAATTATTATAAAAGGTAAACTAACGAATGCTATCATTAATCACTACTTGTAACTTTTAGGAATGATACCTTGTTGGATATTCGCTACTTTTCACTTCTGTAACTTTAACAATTATTTATTGGTTAAAATTAATTTCTGTAACTCTAGGCTAATTAGGGACACTTCCATTATCACAATGGTACAATTATCTCATTTTTGACAAATTGGCTCATTCGCTACTACTGAATTAAGCCATTAACATATACATAAAAACATGAATCCTAACTTGATATTGAAACGACGCCAGCGTAACCCTTACTCAGTCCATTGTAATGCCATTTTGTTTGCACTATATTTTTTTCCCCCAAATTTTTGTAAAAAAAAAAAGAAAGTCATGACATTCTTCAAAACAAAAAATAAATATGTAGACAAACTCCATAAAAATGCAAAATGAATGAAATATTATATATATATATAGGTTTTTTTCTGGTAACAATTTATAGTATATATGCCTGGTAAGTAAAATAACTCGTTTATGCATGGTATTATGATAGGTGCATTCCCCTCGTAAAATATGTTTCTTGTGGTTCAGGCACTACCTACTGATCATGCTCATTGTGGTCATTTGTTGTTAACCTACTATACACTATTCAACAAAAGAGTGAACTGGAGAATTCAAGTTGACAATTCAGAATTTAAGGGAAGTGATAGTATTTTTCAAATAATATAGGAGTATTTTTTAATTCTGTTTTCAATAGAATTTTTTGTGAAATTAGGTATAGGCCTACCCTTCAAATCTTTTTTTGGGCAGGGCTATAATCAAATTTCAAATTAATTTTTTCTGCCGCCAAATTCCTAATCGGAATTGCCAAGTTTTGCTAATTTATGGCTACCAGGTAATGATCAAAGAAAACTATACATTTAAAAAAGTCAAGGTAAAATTCAAAATTATTGACTATAACTTGTTATCTTGAATTTGTGGAAGCCATAAATTGGCAAAACTTGCCAATTTCTATTAGGAATTTGGCGGCAAAAAAAATTTAATTGAAATATGTATAGGCCTACTCCTATTACCTTTCTTGATAACTCATTCAAAATTTAGAAAAATTGAAGAACCGAGATCAAAAACCACATGAGTCCATTTTTGTTGTTGTTGCTGGAAATGAGATATTTACAAAAAATGGTAGCTAAAGTGTTGTTCTATTCACTAGTTCAATAAAAATTGAGGTAAGATAGGAAAAAGTTGCTCATTTTGACCACTGAAGATTACAAATGCCAGAATTACTATTTTCAAAATTTTGGGTAGTATGTAGGTAGGCCTACCCAAATTTAAGTATAAGTTTAAAGTGGGCTCAAAACATGTAGATTTCCTTTAAGGGAACCAAAATTTTAAGGGCATACCAAAGCACTAGTTTCTATCAAAAAATTAAGCTCAGAATTATAAAATAACTAATTTTTATGCAATAAATAGATCAGCTCTTCAATTGGTCAATTAAGGGGGCTGTCCACACTTTTAACAGCATGGACCTATGGGGATTTCAATGTTAAATTCGTTTTCTTCAAACTGTTCTAACTCAAGAACGGGTAAAAGTTCAACGATGGGGTTTGATTTTTATTCAAAGATTATTAAATTTACTAAAAACTGATGCATGATTATGACGTCACACGCATTCTAAATGTAGTTATCAATTTTCAAAAGTTGACTGTTCCGTTTTCCCATGCTATTTTGCATAGACGAGAAATTTTTCCCAAAATTTAACGGATCTCAATATTGGCCTAGCGGATAGCGATGGGGTTTGATTTTTTGGAAAGCGTATTTAATTTACTACAAAAAGTATAATATCGATTTTGTTATTACGTGCATTTTATATATATTTATCGAATTTCAAAGTTTACCGCTGAGTTTTTCGCCACATTTTGCCCGATTGTACAACTCACGGGGCAGATAAACAAAAAAAATCATGCATCACGTTTTAGTAAATTTAATTGTTCTTCATAAAAATTCAAACCCCGTCAATTTATGTTTAACCATTATTGATTAATTTGTACTTTTATTTAACATGAAGATTCCCATAGGAGCATGCATGCTCTAAAAAGTGTGGACAGCCCCTTAATGTATTGTAATGACGTAGAAAACTGGTTCGAGATTGGTTGAGTTCAACTTTCAAAAAAAAAAGAAGGTGAAATTGACTCTCCTTTAATTCACCATGTTAATTATTAAAACCATATGAAATGAATAAAAATATATCAACAGTGGAAAAAATATAAGAAATGCAAGAAAATTTGCCAAAATATTGGACAAATATAAGACATGTAAAGCTGATTGGTAACTTTCCAGTTCACTATTTTTTTGAACTTTGTTGAGCTGTATTGCATGGGATGGTGACTTCGGTAGTGCCCACTTCTTCAATAATTAAAAAATGGCAAATTTTAGCACGACGCCATTTTGTTTTTTGAATTCAATGTTGAGGTTTAAGCAAAACTATACTATTTTGCCCACGTTCGACATGCAGGCATGAAAACAAATCCCGTAATTACGCCAGGGAAATTAAGCTTAATTATACTTATTTAATACTATAATGAACATTGATTTAATGAGATTCATTTTCCTGTTAAATGAGAAAAATCACTGTTCATGCAGGAACCACGGTATAAAAATGACAGGGTTTTCGGATAGCTGGACCACACAATTAGCTGCCAAACGTTAAGAAAATTTTACCAAAATTTCTTCATATTTCTTTTGCATTCAATATGGGAATAGCTCAGCTATTACCTATAAGGAATGCTAATTGGTCAATTGAGTTTAAGTAAAATAATTTGGGATTGAGAGATACTTCTCACATCCTTTCTATCGTTTATTACCACCAAATAAGCCAGCAAAATAATTTGGCTTATATTGTAGGTTTTCACGAGTGAGATTCAGGCAAGCAGCAGCTATGCCACCATTTTATACAAAAAAAATTGCGAGTATAATAAGGTTGTAATACCCCATGCAACAAAAGAGTGAACTGGAAAATTCAAATAGACCTAATTGATTTTGATTAGTTTTATTTCAGCAAGTTATCAGTCAGGATTGCATTATGCAAACCTCAATGCCTTGACTTTTATAATTTTTTTTTACATTTTACATGACTTTTTACACATTTTTATTTTTACTTTTACTTTTTACATGCCTCATACTCAAACGTTTAAACAATTCTCTCCCCCCCCCCCCTCCCCGAAATGATTTGATTTTAATAGAGTTTGGGACATGATATTATATGTACCCTATTACATTTTAATAATTATCCAAACAAAATTTAGTGAAATTTCCGAATTTATAGATGTTCAAAATATAAGCATTCCTGGTTAGACATAGGTCCCATATTAGGTTGAGTTCAACTTCCATAATTTGTGACGCATCAAAATCTTATGAAATTAATAGAAATAAGACATGAAATGAGTGCAAGTTCGTAAATATTGGGTAAAATATTGAAAAAAATATAGAAAAATAGATAGGATTCTTAAAAAAATAGGAGTTCTGTGACCTCTGGGAATATATTATTAGTTGCCAATAGATTATTTTTCAGTTCACTCTTTTGTCGAACAGGGTATAATGAGCTTTGTGACACACTTCAGAAAACTATGAGAAATTTTCACAGACGAAACTTTCTATATAATAAGAGTTGTTGTTGTTACTCATTATATAAATAGAAGAGAAAAATGGCTTCCAGAAAAGGAGTTTTTCTTTTAGAAAATCTTGTTGGCAAGCCATAGCTGCACTTCCGCTGACAAAAATTTTCCCAAAAACAATTGCAAAAAGTACCCCCAATTCACGAATGGCACATACAACATTTACATATAAATTAGGAGTTGTGTAAGGAGGATGAAATAACATTGTTACTAATAATTGCATTTCCCTTAGAAATGTGTTGTTTTTTTCTTCTTCGATGACTTGGTCCCGTAGTAGTTGTAGATGGCGCTTTGGTCCACCTGTGCTTAGGAAGTCCGTTTAGCTTGGCATAATATTTATAATTCTGCTGCAAAATAAAGGTCAGATTCTCGTCGCCACCCGTTGGCCCCACCGTGTATTTGGGGGGCAATTTGGCGTCTACACTCTCCACTAGTTGCATATCGTAGATATTGATGGTGTAGTTCACTTTTAAATCGTGAGGCACTTTTCCCAGCGCTTTGACCAGCGTTCCGGTCAGATAGGCGTCGTTCATCCAGTAGGGCTTGACCTTGAGAGCGGCCAGATCCAGCGTGTAGGCCATGTGAGGGGTCAACATATACATCCATCCTTGGCAGTAGGGGTCGTAGATGTCCGAGGGATGCTCCTCCTTGGTCACGGCATAGCGCCCAGTCCGGAGCACGGGCGTGTCCACCATCATCTGAAAGCACCCCACGAAATCTGGGGCGTGTGGGAAGTTCTCCTCCAAGGCATCGATCAGGGCGTAGATATCGATACTTACGTCATCGTCGGCCCGCATCACAAACTTGGCCTGGCTGCAGTGCTGCCAGACCCAGCGCAGGCCCATCAGGTCCCTGAGGGTGACATTTCGGTAGGAATCCAGGAAGTTCCCCTGCAGGATGTCCTTGTAGGTGCGGCTCTCCTCCTCGATCACGAATTGCTGCTCCGGGTTCTCGATCTGCCCGAAGATGAAAACGATCTTGAAGGGGAAGCCGGCGATCTGAGGGTTGCCCCACGTGCTGCGGATCACGTGACGCAGGGTGGTATGGGCGGGGTGCGACCCCACCAGCACCACCATGTACACGTCGTCCGTGCCGCAGATGTCGCGGTTGATCAGGTAGCGGAATTCGCTCAGATCGCCCAGGGGGCAGGTGGACTGCCGCGAAGTCTCGAAGCGGGAGGGGTGGGGCTGACCCCTGTAGAACAGGTGGCAAGTGTAGTTCTGCTCGTACAGACTGGACACGATCTCACGCAGATCCACCGAGGCGTTGCTCTCCGTTAACTTGATCTGAGCTTCGGGAATACCCGTCAAAGAATACAGGGCCAGGAAGAAAAATGTCGTGAGAACTAGAAATAGCACACCCCGGATCGTGGCGTGGAATGCCATGGCTCCGCCTCTTTTGCTCCTCCCCCCCTTCGGATGACCCGCTCTGAAGGATCTGCAATCTGGAACAGAAATAAAAGTGTGTTAAAAGACGGATTACAGGTGGACTGTATTTAAAGATGCACTTATATGCTAAGAACGTTTTGTTCCAAAATAGAGAGCAATGCACGTGCGTTTTTCAGCAAACCAAATGCGATTTGCACGTGCATTTAAGCCCCATTTTGGAACAAGATTGTTCTCGGGACATGGTGCCATTATGACAACTAAGATTAAACAGGCTGCTTGCTTGTCATTCCCAGTGAGACAATTTCTGCAGAAAACATAAAAACTGTTGAATTCTAGAAGTTTAAGGAAACAAAAATGCATTAAAATTGCATTCCTAAAAGCATCCAGACCATCTTTTTTGGAATGCAGTAGCCCTACAATACAATTTATAACTGCACTTTTGCTTCATAAAACATCCAGAATCCATCAGTCCAACTGCAGGGTTTTTTTTCCGGAGTTTACCTCAATGTTGAATTGCAATCAGGAACACAATAACTACTGGATTCTGTTCACTGGATTTATAATACATGTATAACCTAAAAAAATGTTGTGGTAACATTCATATAAGGTCCGTGTCATACTGATAACTATAGTTATTTAGGCTTTGCATCCATCCATGGGTAAATAAGGCAGAACCGTAACCATTGCATATATCGTTATCAGGTGGAAATATAAAATGGTCGTAGAACATTGATTAAAGCGAAAGCGTATCCCATCCAAGTTAATCATGACTACAGCTCAATAATCCCTGATTATAATTATCCTTGAAAAGGTTCAATAGATTGGCGACCCAATGAACCTGTTTACTTGCATTTATTTACCTTTTTTAAATTGCGATAACTGCTTCGCAAATAAATGAAATATGGCTTGCTTACTCGAAGCCATTGACCATCTTCCAAATCGACATATTTTGATGGATGAAATACAATAAATGAAATATCATAATTTTTTCCCTAATTTTTTTGATAATATTCCTATTGTTTTGGAAATATTAGACCTGCAATATTCTTTTATTTTGGGTAAAATTGTCTTATATTTCCTGTATAACGCGGACAAAAAAGCATTATGAGTTTCCATGTGATAATCATGCTGGAATAACTGATTAATAAGAAGAACTTTGTTTATCAGTTCATTCTTGTGTTGAACATTGTTTGAAATTTCTTAATATAAAGGATGTTACCATATATAAAATTAATATAGAACCCTAAGTGAATTTCAAGGTGGAAATACGCTCGTATAATGTCATCAGAACTGCGTCAGTTTACAATCTGTTGAATCGGCTGATGGCTAGTGGCTTGAAACTTGACCCCCCATCCCCTTACCCCCATGACAGTTTTCAGGTAAATGTGGTGCATATAGCGTGAAAAATTTCACATACAGTGAAAAGCCATTTAGGTGATTATTAGAAACTGAAAACGCATTATGAAGTTTACTTAGGTTACGAGTCAATAAATGCCAAACTGTTTGGCTGCAATTAATAGTGTATGAGAGAGAGAGAGATAGACTCGTTGGAGCGAATTTAACACTTATGACAGGCCATCAAAGTAAATTTAGTAGAAATTGTGCTGAAAAATCAGGTCGAACACGAGTTATTGCAAGGGAGCTTTCGAAAATTGCACGGCTAATGTTGCAGGTGAACGTAGATTGGAGAGGCCAATGACGTCATCAAATTAAGTCCCCATATTTTCACGTATACATGAAATATACGTATCCAATAATCTCCACATTTGTAACATTAATACATGACAGGGCCTCATTACTCTCGTTTTACATAAATTTTACTAAATAACGTTGTCATAGATACATCCAGTCGATTTTAAAAAAAGAGAATTTATCACATTTAAATATTAAGCATTTAAGGGGGCTGTCCATACTTTTAACATCATGGGCCTATGTGAATTTCAATGTTAAATTTGTTTTCTTTAAACTGATATAACTCAAGAACGGGTAAAAAAAAGAACGATGTGGTTTGCTTTTTTTTAAAGATTATTAAATTTACTAAAAACTGTAGTATGATTATGACGTCACATGCATTCTGAATGTAGTTATC
>JAQIXP010001644.1:0-17594 GCA_034700285.1 Proteroiulus fuscus | reverse complement strand
CAGTTTGAAGAAAACGAATTTAACATGGAAATTCCCATAGAGGCATGCTCTAAAAAGTGTGGACAGCCCCCTTAATAAGAGAAATAAATCAGACAAAATTACTGGAGAGCTATAAAAGTCTTAGAAAATAGTTTTTCATTACTATTGAATAATTATAAGTAATGGACAATACTGCAAGGATGCATTATGTGTGGATTCATATTCTCTGATCCCAGCACCTTTGTAAAACGATAAAGATGCTTTTTTTGCTACCAAGAACAACTAAATGACAAATTCTTTCCATACTATAGCTCATTTGGTGCACTGCTACCACATAAAATCCGGTAAATACAAAAGCATTGGACGCTTACCAGTCCCACTGTTTGACGCCGCAGCATGCCTTTATGGAAATAGTATTTATTTAGCTGGTAAGTGCAGGCGATTATTGTTGAACACTATAGACATCAAATTATCTAGCCAACTTGGCAGATATAATCCTAATTTTTGAATATTCTAGGTGGGATTGATCAGAGAACAGCGACTTCCGATAACCCTGGGATAGCGATATCAGATTTGTGGCATATCAATTTGGAAAATCTGGCATGGCAGAGGCGTTGCCGCATGCATCATCCCAGAGCTGGTCACTCTCTTGTAGCCTTAGGCTCAATGATATATGCAATTGGAGGAGCAGAGGACTCTGAAGGAAACAGGCGAGCGAATATTTAGTGCTGTAAAATTAATTGCCGAATTATTTTGTCCCCTCCCTTCGACAGTCATCAATATTATCGGGAATAAATTGTATGCTTACCAAATGCAGAGTTACAAGCACCGTGGAAGCGTACGATCCAACCGAAGATAAATGGACCTATGTCCGTTCGATGTTAGCTCCACTCTGGCGGATGGGTGCCACCAGTCACGGTGGTGCGTTATGGTTGTGCGGCGGTCAAACGGAGCCAATTCAAGTCAAGACCAGCGACATGCTCCTCTACAAACCTGAAATTAACGAGTAAGATATTGTATTGACACTTCTAAAAAAACAAGGTTGATGAATATTTAGCAAGCATAAACAAAAAATGAATACAATTTAGGCAGTTTTTCTAATGTTAAAAACTGCAGAAATCTGATGTACACTTTAACCAAAACCGCAGAAAACCTCTGTGGACTACTGCAGTAGTCAATTATCAATAGCTTTCCTGTAGTAGGCCTACTTGTTCAAAAACACATCAGATTTTTGTGCAGTTTTAAAATCAGATAAACAGAAATTCCATAGTTTATTGGGAAACTTTTTTTCGATGGGAACTACGAAAAGATTAACGATTTTTGTCTTATCTATGGAATTAAAGGGATTAAAGCTAACTCCTTCAATCATTGCAGGTGGTTCAAGCATTCATCGCATTTGCTAAAGAAAGTGTCCATGGCGTCTTTGGTTGATGTCCAGGGAGAATTGGTATTGGTGGGAGGTCTATCTGGTGGCTATAATAACGAAGAGACCATGGAAGGTCAGGCTTTGAAGGCCATGGACATTTACGACAAGAATTCCGAACAGTGGAGCAGTTTAACTGTGATGGCTGAGCCTCGCTATGCTCCAAATGTAGTAGCCATGCGTAAGTAACCCTGATTTAACATTAATGAACTTTTTGACAGCATGGGTGAGCAATTTCCTCAAACAGAGTTTTGTTTCAAAGTGTGACGTGCATATTCCAGTACAAACTACATGTATTGGAACGTGCACTGCACCACATTTTGGAATAAATATTTCGTAAAGAGAGTGGTTTCATCTTCAAGATCTAAGATAGAATTGAGATGAGGATTTACGCTTAGAACATGGAATTTTAACTTAAGACCTAAGATCAAGATTTTAAATTTGAGATGTTCTTTACCATAACACCAGGTTTATGATCTAAGCGTTTTAACGTGTTATAAGACCAATTTAATTCTCCAGAAGTTTTGGTCAAAAAAAAGAAAATCGTTACTAATAGAAATGGGACTCGCTATAATGAAACCGGACAAAAGAACGGCGTAAATATCCCACTAAGTATCACCAGTGGGATATTTACGCCGTTCTTTTGCTCGGTTTTAGTATACCGTATAGTGGAATCGCAGTACTTTCATAAAAAAAAAACAATTGTAGAATCTCTCAATTCATAATTAACTAACGTTCATAATTCCTTTCCGTTAAAAATCTTTTATGAAGGCGAGAAAATCATCATCATCGGAGGTCGAGACAGCAGATTTTCGCCGCCTCTTCAATCGGTAGAGATCTTCAATGTGAAAACGGGCACTTGGAGCCACAATGTCAATGTCCTGCCCATGCCGTTGAGTAACAGTGCTGCCGTAGGACTGCCAAAATTAGTGGAACGTCGTCCATGACATTTTTGCGCATTTATTTTATTATTATTTGGTCTTTTCATTTCCAAAATTTTTTTGGTTGTGGTTTGAACTAAAAGGATGCGCAGCTCTCAGTGTTCAATGAGTATGAAACAGCTAAAATTTTGAATTTACCTCAGCCATAAAATTCAAAATTCTTCAAGATCAGCTTTTGAACAGAAATGGAAAAGAAAAATAATGCCTATGATGCGAACATGCAACCAAAATCATGTTCACATCATAGGCATGACATTGAACGTTATTTTGAGGGAAGGGTGGGGGATGGATGGGGGGGTTGATGAGGTCGGTCAGTACAATGCAACTTTCGTGCTAATCTGTTGTTTTCAAGAAGGTGCCTCGTAGTCCCTGCCCTGGGAGAAATTGCGTGAATGACCGGCCGGTGGGTCGTCGCCCCATCCTACTAAGCATGCAAGATTTCTTTTTTTCCCCCAATATGTTTACATGGCAAATAATTATGCTCGCAAAAATGAGAGCGAAGAAATTAAAAAAAGAATGGTAATGAGAAGCTGATTACATACTCAAGACACATATCAAAAATTAAAAAGAAAGTATTTTAACATGCTCGTGTTTCTAAGCAATCAATGCTCTCATGAGTTGCAATACAAGTTAAGGTTTTACTGAACAGTATAAAAAATTGTACGTACAAAGAAATGTTAACGTATATGTAATTTTTTTTTCTTAAAGTAAGACGTGTCCTTATCAAGTGATAACTTGTAATAAAAAATTTCATCTTTAAAAAATTCCAAAACAATCTTGTTTACATTTTTTTTACAAATTCTAGAAATGAGGGCAATCTTGAAAGTAGGATTTTGAATGAATCATGAAAAATGAAAGGCCTATTATTACTTAGGTCTTGTCTTCTGAAATAAGTGCCAACAGAGGTGACTAAAGTATGTGGAAAATAACCTTTGCTTATAGCCTATATACCATTAGCAGGAGCGCCAAAACTGACGTCACAGGGAGGCCAATGCATGTACAACATACAGTCAGTGGTCCTCACTATAATATCCCTTCACATGGTGATGTTAATAATATTTAAGCTGAAAACCTTAGATATTCATTTTATTTACGCCTTTTCTAGAAATTATGTAATTCGAAAATGAGCGGAGTTGCTATTAGTAAATGTATACCAACAGTATCAATCATATTTTCCCTATTTTCCATCAAAGCTCGGTCAGGTGACTCATACATATCCAAGGTCTTATGCAAAAATGTTTAGTTAAACAAATTGTGTTTTCCCCAGCAGTAAACCAGGTTGTCTTGTCAAATTGCCCTCATTCAAATGCAACTTAGTACTTGTTGCAAATTGATGACATTCATAACTAAAAAAAAATCTCTTCTCTTTCAAGAATGTCTTTCGTGAAGGGTAAAAGATCAAGACAATTCTGCACGCATGTAGCAGATTCATATAATTTATATGCATAAAACCAACATAAAAGAAACTTGTTGAAGTGAGTACTGTGTTTATATTGAAAATATTTAAGTCTTAATTTAATTTTTTTTTTTTGCAATTTAGTAATTTCAGGATATCTGTCATGGAAATGAAAAAAAGCTGGACGAGGGGCGGGAAGGAGTACATTATACACGTGATTCAGACGTCAAAAACACCATCACATTAAAATTGATAAGCTGCAAAAAATTTTCTATAAAAGAATTTATAAATTTTGCATGGAATTTACTCATACTTATTACTGGTGCCCTTTGGCATATGCCCCACCAACATACTTACGTTAGTGGCGTATTGGGCTGTATTCTGAAACTGTCTTAGTTGCTATGCCTATCATTTATATGCATTTAATCAAGTGAAATGTTTCTTATACACGCGGCTATAATATTTATATTCACTATTTTATGAAATTAAACACTACAACCACCAATATATGATAAAATGTCCCCTCGGACAGCCATTTTTGTAGTCAATATAGCACCCTCAACATTCAGAGGGGCGTTCCAATAGCCAGAAATTTTTTTCAGAGAAGGAAGAGGGGATATAGTTTTTACACGATGGATCTTCATGAGTTACAAAATTGGGGGAGAGGTGTCGAACCCCCCCTTGGACGCCACCACTGGCACGACCCTGTTGCTACTGCTATTTTTTCATGATACAGCTAACCAATTTAGCATTATCTATTATTGGAGGGGCCCGGGCCTTGAAAAGGACGTCTAATGTCAATTTTGGGGGTTTTGCAAAATTCGAACATGAGCCAGAGTAAATTGAGGTTGACAAACTATAAAAACTCGATCGGTCGTTTTTTATGGACACTATATTTAAGCAAAAATTATGCATGTATACATTTTATTAGCAATCTATGTGGACTCAAGGAATGTTAAAAGATGTGTTTCAAACAGAACATTTCTGGCTTCAACTGGGAATCTATATTATCTATCTATATCTAATTTGACCATAACCATGCTAATTTTACATTGTAAGAAATGCTAAACTGTTGAATAACTATAATTGCTTATTGGCTAACAATACACGAAGCAATGATTGCATCTTAATAGGGCAAAGAAGATTACTAACCATTTCTCTATTTATTTATCTCACGAAAATTTATTGATTTTTGGTGAGTTGATGACATTAATTCTAAAATATATAAACAACTCACTCATATTTATTCATGATTTGCTAGCATAAAACAGTGAATTCCAACATGCAGCATCTGAATCACTCATCCAAAACAAAATTGTGGACCTGCCGCCTTTTGATATACTTTTCTCTCCCCGTTTTTAGAGTTATGTTAATCGCCTAACAAAATTGAAAAGGTTGGTGTCCTCCTAGGAAGTTTTTTATGTTTTAAAAAAGATCTTCATTTTATTTTTATACGATAAAAGTTACTGTTCTGCACATAAAAGTAATTGTAACCTGTAGTAGCGGACATTCGTAAATCAAAGCTAAGTCCAGTAACAAACTTATTTTCCAGCCACGAGTGTACCATAATTTCTGCATTCCCTGCAGTTTTCTCGTTTTTTCTCTAGTTTTTTATTGAAAAGTCACGATGACTTTTTATCCTTTCAATCTTATCATCCTTTTCTTTTATCAAAAATCGTTTTTCCCTCCATGCAAGCAGTTTGTTACATCTCAGGTATAATGTCTGCATGGCGCCAAGGCCAAGAAAGTTTCTTTTGTCCCATTGACATATTACCATAAGAAGTAGCGTGACATGTGTAGCATGAATTTTGCAGTAATTTTAAAAAAAATAATAATAAAACGCCAATAAGATGCTGTTCTCCAGGGCAATAAACACTGGTCGGCCTCCTCCAACACCCCAAAGAATCTCCATGCAACCAGCACCATAATCACTTGCAGCCATTTGCCTTTTTACCCATCTTTTATCTTTTTTTTTCAATTTTCAAATAAAAGAACAACAGCCGTCTTACAGCTTCTGTTTGCCGCAAAATTTAACATATCCTTTTTGTTCACTTGATTGTTGAAACATACTTTGGCGGTGGTTAAAAAACACGTCGTGTCTATGGACATAATGGATTGGTTCAAGGAACTGTAAGTTTTACTTAATTCCTTGAAAATATGTGCATAATCATAGGCATTTTGTCTAATGGTAGTTTCACATTTTTTTTTTAATACAAATGATCACTTGACTGTAAGATAATTCAGTTTGCAGAAAACACATTTTTTCATACTTTTATACTCGAAATTTGAACATAATACGGACTCTTACAATCCTTAATGCTATATATTCATACCCTGAGATAAATGCCAAAATTTTTCGCAACAGATCATTAGGTAAAAGTCAAGGTTTTGATATAACTTCAGTGACAAGTTTAATAAATTATTGTATAAAATCTAGGCCTACATGTTTACTAACAATATTACACGTACTAATGATATTACATGAGCAAAAAACATTACCCTACAGTCCTACATGTCTGCTTCATTGCAGACCAATTATTTTTAGGATGCTTATCATGCTTTTGTTATTATCATTACTGTTTTCTGAACATTAATTTACAACTCATCAGTTTACTATCTTAAAGGGAAAGTCCCACTTTGTAACCAGTAAACTTTAACTTGTATACACGCACTTACTATATATGAATGGCATTAATAGCCGCCTAGGCTCGTAGCCTGTGAGGGGAGAATAACCACAAAAATAAAATAAATAAATGGCTGGGACAATAATAATAATAATTGCAGCAAAGCTTCCATGTAGAAGCTATTACGACGTGTGCAAATTAATTATTTGACGCCATTTCTCCATAGCTTTCAGCAAGCAGTGGCATTTGGTGGCGTCCTCTAGAACGTGTATGTCTATGTGTTACATGAGAGTTGATGCCCTTTATCCAGAAGAAGGCGCCACACACTGTCAGTGAAATGGCGCCAATTTGTGCTTTCTATATTTATCCAAATCCACTTATTAGGGACATTTTATCTTATGATCGGTAGGCTCAAATCTTAATCCAATTGCAATTTCCATGTCTATACTAATTTTTCATGCTCTTTTCCCTAAAATAAACTTGTTTCAAAGTGGGACTGTCCCTTTAAATATAATATAGTTAATGCTAACATCAATGATTTTGTTACCAGTATTATTTTTCATGTTGATACCTTTATTTTGCATCTCAGTTTCTAATTATTTTTATCAAATTTTATCAAATTTTTCATATTTTACACCATGGAATTGCCTAGTACACTCGTATATTATACATATCAGTATAACAACTCTTAAATTGCTGATTCAAATTAAGAGTCATCCTGACTCTATATAATTCCAAACGATTGTAAGAGAGATTACACTTCAGACTCAGAATTTTAATGAATGAACAATGGGAAAGCCATTCATCATTAGCAAGGCATGGTAAAGACTACACAAGCTCAAAATAGACGCCCTTATTCTAGTGAAATCCATATTTCCAATAATTTAATAAGAACTAAATTCTCGAAATGTAATCGTATACGTTCACTCAGCTGCCAATCAATTCAATTTCAATTTCGTCTTACTTCTTGAGAAAAGTCAATGAGTCACTGGTTTGATAGCGATGAATGGATCTGCATTTGTAATTAAATGTCATGCACACCTGTGAAATTCGTACACATATGTATATGGATTACCTATTTCGTAGCAATTGTTCCGCATCTATTCTGACAATAACAATCACGACGTAATAAAAGATACGTAACAGGTATAGCCAAGAAGTGCCTCGGGTACAAAAACGTATTTCAAATTAAAAATTAGATCACGTCTCCCAATACCATTTTCAATTATCACCGTATTAAGCAACACCATACGAGATGTAAAAAACTAGTACTTTTTGACAACATGTTACTCAGACGTGTCTGAAAACTTTCTAATGAAAACTTTCTCAAACTAATTCCACTTAAAAGATGTAAAGTGACATCCCCAAACACATTCAGTATTTCAACATTTACAATAAAATTCTTTGAATTTTCTTTTACAATAAATTATTATTACCAAACTAGTAGACTAGCCAACGTTTTTCCTATCATTAACTAATTCCTAAGAAAAACGAAATTCTTACTCCATAATTTTCTAGAAATTTGTTCGGGTATATTATCAACCGAACGAAAATTTATGATAAATGTCGAGTAATGTAAGGGTTTCCTGGAATTTCTGGGGTTTTCGGATGCAATATAACTAAATAAATGAGGTTCTCTCTGGTGTTTTGCGAATCACTGATCAACCCTTTCACTGACTATCTACCTTTACTCACATTGTCAGTGACTTCAAGAGTTAGCTAGCAATTGGCCATCCAGTTTGAAAAGTTGTACCCCTACGTCACAGCCCTCGAATTCAATGGGTGGAGAACATATCCACAATTGTTAAATGCAAGCTGGCCCACTTGAAGTAACATTTGTTGGCCCAAGGCTTTGCCATCAATATTCTCAAATCCCGTTCTTAAGGTGTTGCTTTGGCCAACTTACTCTCACTTTCAATTTTGATTCAAAGACCGTCCCATCATGGAACGGCTCAGTCGGTCAACATATCATTGGATTGCTATTGTCTACCTCGTACTACTAACTGGACAAGGTAGGACTAATTAACAATTATTCATATTCACATCTGGGGGCGAATATTCAAAATTTTTTTTTTTTAGAATAGATACCCACATTTGATTATTTTATACGAAAGTAGTGTTTAAATGTTGATATCATTGCCTCGATTTGTATAGCCTATTTACTTAACCTATAATATTTTTTTTGGTAAATTATGAAGTCCAACTACATGGCGTGAATTTATTAACACGAAAATGTTATGCTATAACTATTTTACAGAAATAATTGAAATTTTTGCTTTACTTGCATGCACATATGCACTTATTGTTATTATTAATTAATATATTAGTTAATTATCAAAAAGTGTTAGAATCTCAAGCCATTTTTTGTGTTTTTTTATAATATGCCGGCCGGCCGGCCCGGGTGCCGTGTACAGAAAAAATGTTTATCATTTTTGTATTGAAAATTATGTCCTTGATACACCTCAATAATCTTATATTTGGATTTTCACTCCCATAATTTGGGTTAATCGGCATAAACAGTAGAGATTAATGTCAACATGGGTGTTTTCTAAAATTTCCTCATTTATTTCCATTTAAACAATATGATAATATACATTGTTAAAATAACTTCTAACTACATTTTTTTTTAAAAGTAGGCCTAAGTTTAAGTTGGTGGTATTAAGGGGTAATAAGTCATATAATTTTAATAAGTGACGGAATCTCTTACAGAAATTTAATATCTAAAATCTGTCCTAAAATGCAAATTATATTTGGGTTCGCCTGCACATAATTTGTAACTAAATCCATTTATGGACACAGAAGATAAGTCAATATCAGTACTTGAATATAATGCTTTTTAATATCCTAGCCAGGCATATACTGGTAATAATAAACAATACTTGCACATAAAATTCAAACTTTGTACAGTTTATAATTTTCTGGAAAATTTCCCCATGAACTTTCCTGTCCATATCCTGACATAAAATTCTCGACTATTACCAAAACAACAAAAGTTGATAAAGTAAGCAATAATGGAGACTATGTATTTCAATGCATTAAAAACATTTATGTTTACAAAACAAAATAGACATTCTGTTTACATCGATGAATACATTGAACAGTGGTCAATTAGCATGAAATTAACCTAGATTTTTAGCATTAGGTATTCTTGTATTGTCGCCCATTAATACCACTTGCATTTAACAGTTTCTCGGCATATTTGAACTTATATATAGGTACTTGAGAATGACCGAAACTTTGGTTAAAAAAGGTTTTTGGTCCTGCAAGAGACCAGCCACAAACAATTTTAATAATTCAGTTTGTGATAAAAGGGTTCCGCTATACAGTAGTAAAATATTTTTCGGCCTGTTTATACAAATTGGTCTTCCTCTACTAAATTCACCAAAATTGACCATTTTTCTCATATCAAAGTAGGTCTATTAATTTGTAGGGTTATACAAATGCAATCATTTCCGCTAAGAAATTCATCATCGGGGTCCTTAGAGCATGAATTATTTGCATAGTTTAAGTTGGAAAAATTTCCTTTTTATTTGCAAAATCTGCAATAAAGAAATTATTAATTGAACAATACCAAGATAGATGTCAAACAGTGCAAAGCATAAGGTTTTATAACCATTATATCGGCATGCCATTTTTTTAAAGCTTTCTTGGCCTGGCACATTAACAGGGTTCAGGCGTGGTCATTATTACGGACATTTTACTTATTTGAAAAACTAGCATCATTTCCACAATTGTGAATTAGTAGGACAATGAAATGCATTTGCGGAAATAATTCGGTGAAGTAAAAATGATAAAATTTGGGCAAATTTCTAGTCATTACTCCGTTCTTGCGTGAAACTAAAACAAATTTATTATGAATTCATTAGACGAAATAGTTAAATAAATGACACCTCTGATTTATTTCATTCGCATGAAGTAGTTAAATGTTGAAAATATATTGCGAATTTGATCTGCTCAATTTGAAGTTACTTTAAAAAAAATGCCAAAATAAAAATAAACAGAAAATGAAATTGACGGAAAAGTTACTCAATTGATAACGAGCATTGTATGACCCTCCCTATGACATCACATAGATAAGCTAATGGCTACCCTCACATGGGCTAATATTTCAAATAAAATTATTAATTTATATTGGTAGCAATTTCAGAAGGTAAAATCTTAATGTCATTTATTTATTGTCTACTTATTTAATAAAAAGTAAGTTTCAACAGTTTTAATGAAAGATGTTAGAAGAAAGACGTCATCAGGCAGCACTTTCCCATGATGCAATACCTCAAGCACATAATGCTAACGCTTGCCTTTAAATTTGATTGTTCCATATCAGTTAAAACCAATCAGAAGAGCCAAATGATGTTCAATTGTATGAATGAATTAAGGCACTGCCTCATGACGTCTTTTACAGCTCCAATGCAAACGCCAAAATGTGTATTTACTTATCCATTTTTATTAAATTAATAGGAAGATTATGGTTGTGAAACTTTTTACTAATAATTATTATTGCTATTTGCTAGTTATAAAACTTTTCTGACCCTATTTGGGCGATTCAAAAGTAGGTATATGCATAAATTACTTTGATATTGATGCATATATTTTCAACTGTGTTTCCTTAAAAAACAAAGACGAGTAGTATTTACACACTTTCTCTGATGAGTCAAACAGATAAGCATTTGAAAAACTGTCTGAACATTATTTTCTTCAAAAAAAAGGGATAAAAACACTAGACAGGAGATGAGTCATTCTCTACAAACAAAGGACAGGTGAATTCGGCAAAGGAGTTTCAGGAGGGTCCATAACATTTCTTGAGAAAAACAGAAAATCATCTTTTTCAAGATACACCCCAATGCACATTACAATATTAGTACACACACCTAGACATGGTGGTTACGAGCTCCTCCACTGTCACCAGGTAGGGGGTCCCCTGAAGGACAGGAAAAGAGCCTTGACCTAGCCAGTAACTTTGAGGATCCAAAAACAAGACGCCCTATGATGCTATCTAAAGAAGGTCAATTTCAAATAAACACAAAAAGGGTTGTCCATAAATGACATTTGCATGATTCTTTTTTACATACTCCCCCATATGTCACACCTTGTGACAATTGGGGTAACCTCACTCCTCCTTCTGTTTCGTTTACAAAGTTAAAATGAATTATTCATGAAAAGAATATTAGCTTGAATGAATGTATTGTACAATTGAGTTATTTACAAATTCTATACTGACTAATAATTACAAATTTAACTGCTAATGCTATCAATATTTTTGGAATTTTCCAATGGAGCAATAGTGTTTGACCCCTTGTTAGAAGGAGTCACCATAACTCAAAAGTCCCACTTTGTACCAAGTGATATATAAGTTGTTCACACTTACTAGATATGAATGGCTGTGGAAATAATAATTGCAACAAAGTTTCCATATTGAAGAAATTACGACATTTGCCATATATACACATTAGGAGCTGTTTTTACATAGATTTCAGCAGACACTAAAAGTTGGTGGCGCCCTCTCGGACATGCATGTGTATGTGTTTTATAAAAGCTGATGCCTTTTATCCAGTAGAGTGCGCTACACACAGTCAGTAATATGGTGCCTATTTGGGCTTTCTAATTTCATCCAAATCATTATATTGGTATGGGCTCAAATCCAATTGCAATTTCTGTGCCTATCCTAATTTTTCATGCTCTTCCTCATACAATCAACTTCTTTGAAAGTGGGACTTTCCCTTTAAGTTTGCTGGAATAAGCACGTGCATTGAGCCTCATTTTGGAACAAAAAATTTGTAAGGATAATGCCATTTTATCCCCAATATTCAGAATTTTCACCAATTTTTTGCATCGAGGCAAATGTTTACTTGGGCAATGTTCGGGGGAAGGAGGGGGGGGGGCCTCCCCAGTACCAAATTTGTTTATGAATGACCCAAAGTTTTCAAAAATGAATAATGGTGCCTAGAAAGGTACGGTGTAATATATGGCAGAATGCACGAGCACAGAAGTAGGCCTATGTGAAAACATGCCATATATTCAAAAGCAGACAAACTTTACATAGAAAAACATGTTTCACCCCCATCACGTTTACGAGCAACCTTTCCAGAATGTCATCTATCATTCCGTCAGCAAACAAAGGCGTGCATTTACAAACCGAGCAAGTTGGCCCAAGGCTCCAATGGCCATAAGAGAGAAAGTGAACATAAGAAAAATCTTTAGGGAATGCCAACAATTGCTTTTTTTTTAATAGTACTTAAAACCAAAAAAAGAAGAAAAAACAGCCTCCAGCATTAGCAGCTATTTTGAGAAATCATTGGCATTTAATCTTTAGTAAACAGTAGAAACAAGTTGCTAAATTTGACCTTTTCTTTTCAGCTACGGGCTTTTCGGCATGCCAACATCCACCTCAAGAGATCCGCATTTCGAGGGGCCAGAAAATCACGGTGGTGTATTGGGTGGGACAGAATGCTTTGGAAGACGGGAATTTCCAGGGTAAAATAGCCACTGAAATTTCGCAAGAAACGGAAAGTAGCAGCATCAGCAGTACCACCGTTGAATCTGAAACAAGCACCGGTAGTACGTTGGGGGTAACGGGATCGATTCCCGAGGCATCCACCTCCTCTCAACTGCCCCCCTCTTCGGAAGAATCGGTGGACTTTAGAAATGCCGAGATTTCCACTGAGTCCAGCCATCAAGCTATTACAACCGAACGAGGAACAGGCGTTTATCAGAATCAAGATGGGCAGTGGTCAGAAAGTCCATCAACGTCCTTGCCCTCCTCGGCTTCAACCTCCCCAATTCCTGCCTTGAATATTAATGCGCTGAGCGAAGATGCCAGTACCCCAGAAGCAAATCAGCAAGAGGATTTTGGCGTTTCTGGTAGGATTAGTACGTCAGAGGAGGAAAACGTGTCAAGATCAACCGAGCAAGCAGAGTCAACAACATTAGGAGTGACCCCGGAGGCAACACTTACAACTGAAATTGCTACGGCGCAGAGCGAGAACATCGACATCAACGGCGTGACGGGTAGAGCCGATGAAGGCATTTCTACGGTCCATGACCTTAGCTTCAAGTCGGAACTGGAGGGCATAACGCCGGAAGTTGAATATTGGAGTACAACCGGGGTCTCTCAGGAACCGGATGAAGAATTCACCGATGGCCATTTGTTAGAAGAGAAAAGTGTGGATGTAAGCACGAGTTCCGAAGAACCGAAAAGATCGAAATCGGACGAAGATTCCACATTCCTCACCGAAGAAATAACGGAGGATTCTACGGCTTCAGAGAACGCTACTGTAGCATATGACCTGAGTCCCAAATCAGATGATGGTAACAATGCCAATGAGACAACATGGAATGAGACCACAGGCGCCGTTGACATTTCCGGCCGTCAACAAGACCATCTATCCACCACGGAGGAATCTACAGGAAATGAGACAACTGCTGAGGATGCCACTGACAATGAAGTAATTGAAGAAACTTCTGATGAGCCAAAATTCACCAAACAAGTCAACGATATCCAAACCGAGAATCCAATTCAAGGTAAACTTCTCGACGAGACCTTCAATGAGACAGAAAACATCATTTCTTCGAGTTCAAGTCCAGTAAGTCTGGAAGTCCGTGCTTCTATTGAAGCAGAAACTTCAAATCCAACAATTGACATCACAGAAACAGTGGAACTCACAACGGAGGCAACAACTGAAGCGCCATCAGTTTTCGACAGCATTTCTACAACAATTAGAAACTTGATCTCAACAGTGTATCAGAGCAATGAAATTTCACCTAGCACTGATGGCTTACTCGATGCCAGAATTCCAGAAGTCAATGCCACAGAGGAAAGTTTGGTCACAGATTCAGAAGTTTTAAGTTCGGACATTGACAGTACTGAGATACTTTTCAGGAATACCACAGCAAATGACAATGTCACCATCGATCCTCGAAGTTCTGATAATAACACTACTGATGAAATCACTACCCTTCTGTCAGAAGATTCGACGGAAAACATAGTCCAAAGCAGAGATGCGATTAACGAAACCGTCATTAACGATTCTTCGGCCAGCACGGCAGCACCAGAAGTAACCGAAGGTGCCACCAAATTGATATTTTTAGCAAAACAGCCAACGACAGAAGCATGGTCAGTGGCTCAAGAATACGATGAGCAAGAATCCCAAGATGGGGAATTGTACGATGGCACTGAGGAACTCTTACGAAACGATAATCCACCATTGGACATCTTTGTTCCCATCAACCAAGAAGGAGACGATTTGATTCCAGAAAGTGACAATAGTGCCGAAGAAGCCAGACGTATCAATAGCGACCCAATACCCAATTTTGAATCCTTCATCAACCATAATGCTCCAGAACTTGTGCCAATATCCGATGATGGCAGCACTTACGACAAAGAAATGAGGAAAAAAGAGTTTATCAAACCTTTCAACAAAAATACGATGAAACCCATCTTCGTGCCGAGGCCAAAGAACGATGATGGAATACCTTTTCCTCCTCCTTACTTCCTCCGATTCCCAACCCACAGTAATAACGATGGCCCTCCTCCTGGCCATTTCCCCATTTATCCCGGAGATTTGCAACAAGCAGCCTCATCTTCCTCTGGACCATATTTCCCAACATTTTACCCACCGAACTCAGTGTTGTTGCCTCCAGAGAGTCCAGTGCACTACGTTACAGCCATGCGACCACCAGATGGGGTAATACCAATCCGAAGTCTAAGGATGTCACCCGATCAAAGTGGACGATTTTATAATTCAAGAACTAAAAGAGATCTCAATTCCAACGATACACACTGTCAATGGATTTTTAAGGTATGGTCCAATTCAATAAAACAGTGCTATTCTGGTAGGGAAATACTCCCCCAAAATGATCCTATCTAATGTTACCAAGACATTAAAGATTTAATAGGCTACAACATTTTGCTAAACATTACTATTAGGCTATGTTTTGGCATTAAGTTAAGTCATACCACAAAGCTCGTAGAATTTGCATATCTCAATACATACCCAGTGAAATATATAAGGGCATCAATATATAAGTTGAAAAATATCAGCAACAAGGTAAAATAAATCTTTCAAATAATGCCAAGTTAAGTCATACCACATAGATTGTAGAATTTGCATATCCCAATACATACCCAGTGAAAAAAATTGAAGGATTTTTTGCTTTATGGTAAATAGGCTACGTACTACAGTAAAATTACAAACGACCTGGCATATTCTAGAAGTTTTACGAAACAATTATGCGAAAAAACTGCATTCATCAAAAAAAGTTCTATTTGAATTAGTATTTTTTGAAATCTATATCTACTTTTACTGTCAACTGATAGTTATGAGCTATATAGGTACCTTTCAAAAAATCTGACAACTCTACATTTGTCAATTTCAATTTACAGGAGAAGATCACCTTTAAAAAAACCCTTGTTATCAGCGAACAATATAGTGAGGATAAAAATTCATTTCCCAAAATTTCACAACCTTGTTAAATCTCCACAATTATTAAAAAACTGAAAAACTAAATAACCAAAATTGGAGTTTGCTGTGGCGCTGAGATAGATTCCATTTATTCAAAGCCGTCAATCATGCACTCGAGCATTTGGCTCCTCTGACTCCATGGCTAAACTCGATGTATGGAAAAGTCAAGCTAATTCTGTGAAATTTTGGAAAACATATTTTTTCGCACAATTATTTTTTAACAATTTTCCTAATATTTTGAGTAGGAAATGTAGCTACTGTTTGGTCATACCCACTATATTGCCTATTGTTAAAACATTACTCCTGATTGTGAAAATTGCACCTTTACCAAATGTCATACATGTATCTATGCTGACTACAGGAATCCGAATTATTCATGAATAGCTAATTCAGAAAATTTCTAATTTTAAAAATATTTAATTGCAGAGTGATCCTGGCGTTCCATTATTACTGACATTTAAGTCCTTCAGTACACCAGAGACACCAGATTGCAAGGATCATTACATTGCTGTTGAGCGGGAAAGTAATGGCTTCCAATCAAGGTAAGATATTTTCTTAAGTAGACTTTCTTCTACATTATCGTAGATAAGATTACATCCAGAAACTTAAGAAAAAAGTTACAGAGATTAAAAGCTTAAAACCTTAACCTTGTTAACAATGTTTATTTCTATTTTAACCAATTCTCCCCTAAATAAAGTGCACTTATAATTACATAGCAGAATGGATAAACTCATGTTTATTTTAAAAATAAGATTTAAGAAAAAATCTTAAACCAATTTCATTTATTATTTTCCACCATGATTTTTTTTCAATTGTACGCCATTAAAATTACTAATTAATACAGATTAAAGCTACACTGCCCTGATTATCCTGAAGAAATTTTCGTTCCATGCAGGTTTACTAATGCCCCATTTTGGAGCAAAAATTTCTTCAGGACATGGCATCTTTAAGAAACAGGGCCGTTAAAGGTTCTTGGTCACTCATAACCTTTAAATCATATTAAACCATGATACAAGTCCATTTACAAGTTAACCAATATGTACAATTTCCTGCAAATAACAAGTTAGTTGCAGAAACTTTGCAATGTGCTATTTGATTTAATTAGCTAACTACTGGTAGGCCTAAACTAGCCTTTAAGAGTACATAAAACTATTTGTGTCTATACAGTAAATAAAAAACTGAATTTGTGAAATAATTCTTATATAAACTAGTAAATCTCCATAACCCCATATTAATGCTCCCTTTCAATTGCTTTTCTAGATGGTGCGGAGTTTCTGGGGATAGACCTGGCCATGCATCCTTTGCAAGGAGTGAAATTAGTCTACACTTGTTTTCAAATGGAGATGGATCATTCCCAACAGGATTTTCTGTTGAAGTCCAAGGCAAGTTTCAGTACACGTAGGCTTACTACAATCTGAGTCCCACTTGAGTTATGACTTAAAATCGCTCAAATTTCCAATTTCAGCTCTTGACTTGAAACTTTTACGGAAATATGCCGAGGTTCGACGGATAATTAAGCACCAATGAAGTCATGCAACTGTGCAACTTTGATATTTAATTTTCATTCATTCAACATGTTTTAAACATAAAATCCACGAAAAAGTCAGCTGGGTTACTTGTTTTACCGACTAAGTTTTATTTTTATGCATGAAATTTCATCGTGGAAGGGGATTTTAAGCAGAATATGCATTTACGGCATTTGTGTGTGTGGTCATAATATTAGGGAGAAATTAAACCTTACACAATTTCCTAATTTATTAATCATTTGCACGT
>JAQIXP010001643.1:0-17596 GCA_034700285.1 Proteroiulus fuscus | reverse complement strand
GTTAGAACAGTTTGAAGAAAACAAATTTAACATTGAAATCCCCATAGGCCCATGCTGTTAAAAGTGTGGACAGCCCCTTTAAGTAAATACAACTTATAATGCATTTTATCCAGTTTAGTATAAGAACTGCACATATGCCTTATCTAAACGAACCAATTTTGCCCATTGAAAAATGGAGTTTTCAGTAAGAAAATTTATCTCATTTTAAGAAAAACCAATTTTACCTATTTAAAAAATATTTTTTAATAGGAAAACTTATCTTCTTTTAAGTAAATACAACTTATAATGCATTTAGATCCCGGTTAGTATAAGAACTACCTGCCTTATCTATAAAGAACCAATTTTACCCATTGAAAAATGGAGTTTTCAGTAAGAAAATTTATCTCATTTTAAGAAAAACCAATTTTACCTATTAAAAAGCAGTTTTTCAATAGGAAAACTTATCTTCTTTGATGCCAAGGCAAGTTAATGCATTTGCATCTAAATTATAATAATGTAAAATAATATACTAACTCATTTCACTTAAGAGAGAACCAATTTTCCCAATTGAAATGCTGGTTTTTAGTGGGATTTTCTGTAAGTGGATTCTTTCATACTTAACAAGATATTTTGCAAATGTGGCATTTGGCCCTCCTTAAATTCCCTAATTTTTCGATAAATCTTCCTCAACAGCATTTAGGGATTGTAATCCCGAATGCTTAACACTCACTTGGGCATCAATTGGGACCGTTCCTAAAAGTCCTTTGACGTCAGAATAAAAGCCTCGTATAAGTGTGAAATGCAGAAAATGATTAATAATCGCCACTAAGGGTGAGCATGTGGTCATATTTAACTCTGACCATGCGTTATGGATTATGTGCTTTGTAACATTGTTTACCCGGCTGTCCAATCCACTTTGGTGTAAACTGAAGCGCCATTGTTGGTCACGTGAAACCTGACACGTGTTTTGTACCTCGGGGTCGCGAAAGTGTGAAATAGACCCTTCACACCCCCGTGACCCTCGCCCTTTGACATGCTAATTTTTGGGACCCTCTGGTGTTGGGGAAAGGTGACAAAAATTGTTGATTGTTGTCAGTTTTGGTAAATGATAGGTTATGACGCCCCCTGGTGGTTAAAACATTGTAATAAATTTTAAGTGAAATGTCATGCAGCTAATATTTATACTTGCCGGAGTTCACATAGTTTGCGGTAAACTTTGGCTCGTGGTAGCATGACAGTGAATTAACCATGACCTCGATAAATTCCATTTATAAATTCGTCCTATTGCACTTGGTCGTTTGAAACCCTTGGCTCATTGTAAGCTTACCATGGCCAGGCAGGTTTCATTGACACGATCAACCTTGTGAGGGATGCTGGTTCTAAGTGAAATGCTAGTTCATGGCATGATTGGCATCTTGTTGTCAATAAACCTTGGCTTATAGTGTCATAACTGTGAACCATCCATGGCCTGACAAATTGCATGACATTTGGTCTGTTTAAACCCGTGGCTCATTGTAAGTTTACCATGGCCAGACAAGTTTCATTTACATGATCATCCTTGTGAAGTTGTGAGTGATACTTGGTCAGCCATTACCACTGGTTCTAAGTGAAATGCAAGTTTATGGCATTGTTAGCAATAAACCTTGGTTCATAGTGTCAAGACAGTGAACCATGTCAGACAAATATAATTTATAAGTTCCATTTTTGGGCTATGTAAGTGACATTTGGTCTGTTTAAACCCTTGGCTCATTGTAATTTTACCATGGCCTGACAACTTTTTCACACTTCCATCTTTGATAGTGACCCATGGTCAGCCCATAACCCTTGATTCAAAGTGAAATGCCAACTTGACATAGTTTCTTTTCGGGTCGTATGACATATTGTCAGCTATAAACCTTGGTTCATAGAATCATGACAGTGAACCAACCTTTGACCAGACCAATTTAATTTGTATGTACCTATCGGTTTTTTAATGGATGCTTGGTCAGTTACAACCCTTGACTCATTGTAAACTTACCATAGCTTGCATACATTGTAAATGTACGTGGTCAACCGTAACCCTTGTCTCTTAGTAAAGTCTTGCTCCTCGCAAAATGTTTTCTCTCAATTACAAAAGTTTGTGAGGATCTTGCCTTGTCTGCAATAACCATTGGCTCATAGTATCACTATGGTGAACCATGACCTGACATGCATCTTTATTCTCTAAGGGAATTGTTAGTAATGATTGGTCATCCAATATGGGCCATTTTATACCTGGTCAGATATAGCCCTTGGCCCATTTTTTTCTGACCATGATCAGACTAAGGCTTCAAAATGAATGAAAAGTAATATTTTCTGAGTGAAACGTATAGACTAACTAACCTCAAAAGTTACCTAGTGATGATTTATTTGCTATGAGCCAAGGATTATTGCTGACCATGCGTTTCTCTTCAATTTTTTCTGAACCATTTTTCAATGTATTACTCAAGCACTGCTCCCATAATGCACCATTTGACAAAAATCCCACAATTTGTGGCTATTTTAGTTTGAGTTATTTAGTACTCATCATAGATGGCGCCATATGTCTATGGCAAATAACAAGAGCCGCCATTTTTGTGCAGGCTAATCTATAGTTTACATCAATTCATCACAGATGGCGCTTTACTTTTGAAAGAAGAGTTTAGACAAAATGTTTTATGTTGCAAGTGATGCAAGATGCATTAAGGCAGTGATGTATTGAAATTCCCCCCCACATTTTCCCCTAAAAAAATTCTCCCCACAATCAATTTTTTTTCCCGGCAATTTAGCAGAAGAAAAACGACAATTTCACACTTTGGTGGACAGTTTTGTCAATCCTCAGTTGTGACGTCATGATTTCAATACCCCCACCCCCCCTTTCTCCCCCCCCTTCCTCCATTGATAAATTCATCAAAATTAAGGCATGCTTTGGGGAACTCGTTTTTTATCCAAACATTTTTTTAAAAATTGATTTTGCTGCTAGTTTTTTTCAGACATTTTGATTAATGAGCCAATTAAGCAAATTGCACCAAAAAATGGAGCAAAAATATCCATTTTTTTCCCTCCTGAATAAGATTTGAGAAATATGAAATATTGCCAAACTGTTGGGCTTAAAAACCCAAATTTTAATTATTTCGAGGATTTTCATAATGATTTCAGTTTTGACAGTGTGAATGGTCACACTGTTTTATTTTAGCACCCTGTGGTGGTCTTGTGCAACATTTTTTGTTGGCATTTTCCAAATTCCGACCTATTTGTATAACTCTAATGCTAACTATCCCATAGACATTAGGTCTGTGTGTTTAGCCCCTGTTCAGCAAAAGAGTGAACTGGGGCATTCAACCCAACTCTATCAAGCAATAGTATATGTTCTATAGTTACCTCAGCAATAGAACTAATGCTGGGTAACTAATATTATATTCATGCAGTTCACTCTTTTGTTGAACATGTCATAACGTCTTTAGTTTTGTTTGTGTAAAATGCAGTTTAAAGCCTGCTTACTTTCCCAGAAGCATGCTGGAGTAACTGATCTATTAACTGAGAGTATTTTCTTTGATTCCTTCCCAGTTCACTCGTTTGTTGAGCAGACAGGTTATGACTTTTATATAATTTTATACATTTGTTTGTATAAAAAGTGACATTGAGCCTGGTTACTGTTGCAATAACCATACAGGAGTAATTGATCCATAAGTCGAATGGCACTGATTAGTTCCTTCTCAGTTCATTTTTTTGTTGAAATGGGAATAAATACACTTTGTGTGTAGAAAGGCTATTTATATTGTAATAATGAAGTAACTGTTCTATAAGACAAATAACTCATTGGTTTATTTCCAGTTCACTCTCTTGTTGAAAGGAGTATAACGACTATTTCTATTTATTGTCTTATTTTTGTGTATATATAAAGGCTATACCTATTATTGTAATTACCATCCTGGAATAACTGATCTATAAGAGAAACAATTCTCATTAGTTTCTTCTCAGTTTACTCTTTTGTTGAATTGAGTATACCAACAATTTTAGATTTTTTTTTAAATTTGTGTGCATAAAAAGGTTATTTTAATTCAATAACGATATTGGAGTAACTGATCAATAAGACAAATTACTCTAGCATTGGTTTATTTTCCCAGTTCACTCTTTTGTTGAATTGAGTATACCACCAATTTTAGCTATTTTGTAATTTTGTGTGCATGAAAAGGTTAATTTAATTAAATAACCATACTGGAGTAACTGATCAATAAGACAAATTTCTCTAGCATTGGGTTATTTTCCCAGTTCACTCTTTTGTTGAATTGAGTATACCAACAATTTTAGCTATTTTTTTTTAATTTTGTGTGCATAAAAAGGTTAATTTAATTGAATAACCATACTGGAGTAACTGATCGATAAGACAAATCACTCTAGCATTTTTTTTCCCAGTTCACTCTTTTGTTGAATTGAGTATACCAACAATTTTAGCTATTTTTAATTTTGTGTGCATAAAAAGGTTAATTTAATTGATTAATCATACTGGAGTAACTGATCAATAAGACAAATTACTCTAGCATTGGTGTTTTTCCCCAGTTCACTCATTTGTTGAATTGAGTATACCAACAATTTTAGCTATTTTTTAATTTTGTGTGCATAAAAAGGTTACTTTAATTGAATAACCATACTGGAGTAACTGATCAATAAGACAAATTACTCTAGCATTGGTTTTTTTCCCAGTTCACTCTTTTGTTGAATTGAGTATACCAACAATTTTAGCTATTTTTTTAAATTTGTGTGCATAAGGGCCAATTGTACCAACTACAGTTAAGTCTTAACCCTGGGTTATTTTGATCATGTGACCGATTTGAGCCAATGAAAATTCAGGAAAGTAGAGAAAACCTAAGTTTAACAGTGGGTTAAAGTTAACCCTTGATGGTACAATTGGTCCTAAAAAGGTTAATTTAATTGATTAACGATACTGGAGTAACTGATCAATAAGACAAATTACTCTAGCATTGGTTTTTTTTACCAGTTCACTCTTTTGTTGAATTGAGTATGCCAACAAATTTTAGCTATTTTTTTAATTTTGTGTGCATAAAAAGGTTAATTTAATTAAATAACCATACTGGAGTAACTGATCAATAAGACAAATTACTCTAGCATTGGTTTTTTTTACCAGTTCACTCTTTTGTTGAAACAAGTATAACATATTTTCCTTATGTTTATGTGCATATGTTAAGCAACTTAAATTGTAATAAGATCTATAAGAGAAATAACGCATTGGTTTCTTCCCAGTTCACTCTTTTGTTGAAATGAGCATGACAACAATTTGTGTGTGTGTATAAAAAGACTACTTAAATTTATTGTAATAACTGACCTACAAGGCAAATATTTTTCATTGGTTCCTTACCAGTTCACTCTTTTGTTAAACAGATTTTTAACATGCAATTTTATTTCCCTATTTTTTTTTATAATAAGCCAAACGTATAATTTGTGAGTTATCCCAAGTGGTGTTTTATTTTATTTTTTTTGGAAAAATGCATCTTTAACAAGTATAAGCCCACCCCCTAAAAATGCAATTATAAAATTGTTTCTTTTTTTATTTCCCCTCTTCAACAGAAACATGATTCTCATACAAAATACAGATATGGACTGAAGTAATGGTCAGTTAAAATAGGGTGTTTTTTTTCAACTGATAAATCTGAAATATTATGAACAAGAGAGACTCCGTACAATTGCTATAAGAGATAACCTACCACAGACCAATAATGTTATGAGATAAGCAGTGAGAACAATAGTTCCTATTTCAAGAAGACAAGAACAAATTGCTCAAAGAGGAAAAATTAAGGGGAAAATTTTATGGAAAAATGCTTGCAGAAAAAAAAACATCAGTTTTCTCAAATCTTGAACAACCATCAGTGATAAAATGTCATAACTTCAACAGAGATGGCTATGAGCACGTGTTTTCAAAACATAAATCAGGGGCTTGTTTCTGGTGTGACCCTATCCTGTTCAAGAAAAGAATGAACTGGATGAAAGAAAATCAGTCTGTTTAATCATCTCATAAATTGCTTTATCTTGTATGTTGAGTTCATGTAGATCTGTTGTACTAACGTCATCATTGTGATGTCATCGAGCCTTGTTTCCTCTATGAGCATACCATGTTCAGGAAAAGAATGAACTAGAAATTAGTCAGATTTTTCATCCATCATCTGACTTTCTTTCTGGGGTGACCATATCTGGTTCAAGAAAAGAGTGAACTGGGATGAAGAGATCACGTTATATTCATCTTGTGGTTGGTTGCTTTCTCTTGCAATAGTTTAGTTCATGTTGCCAGTTTCACTGGCGTCATAATTGTGATGTCATAGCTCCACCCACTTAAAAATGTATCCAATCTGAATATCAAAGCATATTTCTTGTATGGCCATATCTTCTTCAAGAAAAGAGTGAACTGGAAAGAAGAAATCAGTGACACGTTCTCCTGCACTGTCATTTCACATAGACAAATTGTACTGACGTCATTATTGTGATGTCATAGCTCCACCTTCAAAGCTTCCGTACAAAATGGCTTCTGAAAACCAATTTCTATGCAAGTTTTTAATGCATGCAAATTAATAAGGGGGAATTAGGCCTACCATAAAATTATAGGGTGATGACATTTCACCCCATTTTTTTGCATAATTATTGAACTATTAATTTTATGAGTCTTTCTTCATGCCTATGAATAAGATTAGTTGTCCCATGCTTGAATCACTTATAAAAATAATTGAATTAAATATGTAAATCTTTAATAGAAATGAGGAAATATGGCGCCTATCTCACATTAGGCCTGCTTTGCTGGATGATTTTCAATTTATCTAATTGCCGTGTTGTGCGAGTTATTCCTCCCTTTTAAATGAATGACAATTAAGTACCAAATAAGAGCACAATCCAGAAAGTTCCGGCATAATTCAAACAACCTCGGAGGAATTCAACTTGAAAAAATGCATTGGATAGCATTATACAGCTTGGGGTAGACACTTCTCTGTTTCTTTATCACATTTTAATTAATGGTTTGTTGTTCAGCTTTAGTGCTATTAACGCAATTATGGTTTACCATTGAATGGATCGAGCAATTAAATTAAATGTGTGCTAATTTGCGCACTTGCGAGCAATTAATTCATAAAGATAAGCCGCCATCTTACAATTTAGTAAGCCTGCAGACATTCTGTTAATTGAAAAAATACTTTGAAACGGTTCTGATATGCTTAATTGGTGGCGTAAGAGGTCATGGAAAAGGTCAGGCTAGTTAGTTGGGTTTGGAAATTTGTGAAAATATATTTTCTGATTCAAAATTTGTATTTAAATTATAAATTTTATTTATCGGATGGCGCTCCATAACAATTTTATTTCAATACGAATTTCTGTGTTTTATATGTCACCATATGGCGTTCCATACCCATTGGCCCTTGCAATACACGGAATTTCTCACAAATTGCCTATCATATAAACAATATATTTGTAATTGTTTTAGATATTCGGTATAATGAGGGTTTAATTAATGTAAGAAATTTAAAATTTCAATAAACTGCAGCAAATATTATTGGGAAAATGAGATCCAAATCAAAAAATTTGGAAAATTTATAGAAAATTTTCATTACGTCATTCCTGTTGATGACGCATTTCCGGCTAGAATTCATGAAGAAGCAAGAAGATGGCCTCCTGATGTTGTTTTTCGGCAATGGACCCCACGTTATAAATCGTGTTTCTCTGACTTTTTGTGGCCTCAACAGGCGAAGATTTCGGTGACCAGCGATTCCGAAGGACTTCAGGGTTACTCATCTGCTGTTCAACGGTAAGTGGAAGGCTATTTTAGCAAGGATTCTTAATTTTTAATCTCAAATGTACGGTACGCGTGTCGCAGTTTGGGGCTAATTTTTATCGTGCCTGAGTGCTAATGAAACCTCTGACCTTGCCTATTTTCAATATTATTAATGTGGTCAAGTAAGATTTAACACGGTTTCTTATGTGGGACCTTCTTAGTTATAATTCAGCAGGGAATTGAAATGCAATACGCATCGGTTTGCTAAAGTGAAAACCATTTTTTTTGTGTGTCCAAAGGTGCACGTGGGTTTCTAGCAAAAATACGGTACGGTACGTTTGCAAATAGGTGAGTGTTTGGTAAAAATGCTTTTTGTGGAAACTTGCTTGAGGCACTGAGAATTAATAACAAAAAACCGTAGGTTTTTAGCAATAGAATATTAAAATAAAATCTCAAATCAAATCTAATCAAGTTTTCACACCTTTATCATGAATAAGGTTGCCATCAACTGGCCAAACATTGCAGAAATAGTGGACAATGTGACTCACCATGGCAAGCAACAGAATATATCGATGGCTTAATTCAGAAGCAGCAATGAGCCAATTTGTCAATAAGGAGATAAGTGAACCATTGTGATCCTGGAAGTGTCCCTAATGAACCTAAAGTTACAGAAATTAATTTAACCCATAATTGTTTAAGTTACAGAAGTGAAGAGTAGCGAATATCCAACAAGGTATCATTCCTAAAAGTCAAAAGTATTGATTGGTACCATTCGTTAGTTTTATCTTTTTAAAAATTTCTCGAGACCTGGATTTTTATTAGAATACAAATAGCAAACTGACAAGTTTCGCTCATTTTTATTTATTGCGTTGTTTTTATTCCATAGGTAAACTAACGGATGTGCACATTAGCTACATCACACTTAATTTCTTTCGCTTCCCTGCAAACTTAATCGAAGTCAAACTAGCGAATGTGCATTTTCAAGCCAAGTGCATATCTCAAATGACTTGATTAATTTACTAATTTAATTATTTAACAAAAATTAGCACATTCCCAATAAAATATTTATATAGTGTTTCATCCGTTCACCAAATTTCAGTCATTTTAACATTATTTCCAAGTTATTAGTTTTTTCCATAAAAACGCTATTATCTCGAAAGAAACTTTTGGCTCATTCGCTACTTCTGAATTAAGCCATCGATATTACTTGAGAGTTTCATAATAAGGAAAATATTTGTGCAAATTCCAACGAAATTGCTAATTTTCTTTAAAAACAGTGCAGCTCAAGATGAGCTTTAGCTAGCCTGCATTTCTCGTTGAGTATGGTAAGCAATAATCTATCACTTTTATTGAAATATCAGGTTGTTTAGGCTGAAGTGCTTCAGAATTTAAAATAGTGCCTTAGCGATATGATGGCCTTGTCATCGCTACATCTCAATCCTGGGCAGTATATAAGGCCTAATTTTACATAATTAGGGAACTGAGACCCCCTTTGAGCTTGATACAAAGGGCTGCAGCAGTAATTTCCATCTGTGGTGAATTCTCCCATCGATTCTCTTACCACGAGTATGAACTAAAAATGTGAAATTAAATTAATGATTGTGTCTGTTGACACTTTGCATTAGCCTAACTGTCTTGCTGTACGGCTCTGTGCTGCTATACGTTGCATGGCATTGCCATTGTTTTCTCTCTGTAGTTCCCCTTCTGAAATTGCCGTTTTCATCAGAATCCTGACACGATTTATTTGTGTGACATTTGATGATTGTTAAGGTTTGACCATTACATGTTTGGCAGCAAAAATGCCAGGAGGGAATCTAATTTCTCTTGTTTTTTTTTTCAATTCTATGGACCTTTTGGTTAGTACGAGCCAGATTGTTCTCTCTCTCTATATGGTGGGTGCTAATGGAATTAGGCGAATCAGAGGTCAAGTGGCTTTTGACACTGATTGAGTTATGATGAAAGGACAAGCCAGGACGAGGGACTTGCCCCAAAAGCCGTGGAAGAAATGCCATCATTCCTATAACGCAATCAAAAGGCTATAGCTGACAGGAGACTGGGCTTCAAAATGGAAATGTCAGACTGAAAATAGGTTCGTATTACTTGAAAGCGGCCTTTTTGCTTCTGGAAATAATGTATTTATAGTCCTTGGTAGTCCTGGAAATTGGGAAATTCCATGTTTTGCTGGTTTGTGGTTCTGCTACGACTCGGGTTTGGAGTTTCGCTTTCTTTGCTGGCCACTGCTGCCAGGATTCATGGCATTTTAGGCTGTTTTGGGTCTGGTCTGGTCTGGTTTGTTGCATTGGCATGATTATTTTGAAGAAAATAAATGCTAATTTTGATATAGGGGAAATTTTCTGAGGTTTTTGGAAGTGTAGGCCTGCACTTTGGTGCTGCTTTCAGGATGATGCAAATGGGTGCCTACACTGGCCAGTATTTTTCAGGAAATCAATTGAATTTCTCATGCTAACATTTTCTCTCGGTGTGGTTTTAGTAATGTGCTAATATTTTCCATTAAATTCAAGATTTAGGGTTATAACAGGGTGTCTGGCCGTCTAGAAAACCTGGAAAAGTCATGGAAATCAATATTGTCTGGAAATGTCAGGGAAATGTCATGGAAATTTAATCTGTGTCTGGAAAATCTAAATAAAATCTAACTAAAATGGAAAATTAGGCACCATTGGTGATTTTTTTTAGCCCATTTTGAGTTTTTTTAGCAAAAAATTTGCCTGCGGCGCCATTTTCTGTAATTTTTTTGTCACCCTTCAGATTTTCGCCTGCAAGCCATGAAAAATAGTTTTGGGTCGGGGGAAAAAAATGGATTTTTGGGTGCGGTCCAGGGTAGTTGCCAAATATTGCGGTTTTAATTGAATACTTCTGTAAAAATGAGTTAAAAATCACTTTCGTTTGGTCTGGAAATTTGTGAAAATTTGTCTGGAAAACCTGGAAAAGTCATGGAAATTCGTTACTGGATTTGGCCAGACACCCTGTTATAATCTGGCCTGATATTTTTATTTTTCATAACGATTTGATTCATTCCTGAGCTTGTTTTTTGGCCAAATGCTAAAATTCGTCATTTACTTAGTTTGCTTCAAGAGGAATAAATGCTAAGGAGGTTCCTGCATTTTTATGCAGATAAGATTGATTTTAATCAGCAATTTTTCTCATAAATAATCGTGGATTTCAATGAAAAATTGAAACGTGGATTGAATTACAGATATTTTTATTCACTTGTTGATTCATGATTTTAAGGAAAAGATTACTTTAAAAAAAAACATTTGCTTATGGACAGAATAGTAAGAAAATTTGACTTATCCCCAGATTTCAAAATGAATTTGTGCAAATTGGGAATTTTCCTATAAACATTGTATTTGTGACTTTTTCTTTTATAAAATCTGAATTTATGTGATTTTTTTTATCAACCCAGGTCCAAACTGATATTCAGCCTAGGCAGCACGACTATAAGATAGTCAGCCCAAGGCTCGCATCTTAAGTGAGACCCGAACTTCGATTCAGAAGTTTTCTTTTTAATCAGAAGTGATTAAAAAAGCTTGTTGTGTGTGTGCCGAGGAAAGAACCTAACTCTGAATTTAATGGAGTCTAGTATTCGTAATTTATTTATGCCTTCGAAATGGGCTTTCTTCCCATCTTATTAAGTGCATGTTTGTGCTCGCAGAAGTATTTATAAATAAAAAAAAGTTAAGCCCGATGCATGAGAAAGATGTCTCGGAGAGAGAGAAAAAATCTCCTCATACATTGCGTGTGTATCTAGATTTCGGATTGCTGATTAGATTTTATGAGCAATGCATAAACCTATTTGAAAATGTAATTATTTCGATATATGGAGAAAGAGGAGAATTAGAAAAAAATAAGTTAGGCTTATTTTAATGGCTGGGCTGCAACTACTCTTCTTGTTTGTATTTTTACTCGCTAACGATGGCTAATGTCAAGAAAAGCCCTTTAGCATTTTAGAAAGCTAATTTTCAATTCTTTCTATGGGGTGTGATTGTGCCGAGTGCCATTAAGCAAACGAAATAATTCAAAACCCTCCCCGAATCAAAAACAAATTTAAATGGCTGGGGCCTGGGCTTTGGATTTTTATGTTTTTTTTTTCTGTTTTGCTGAGAAAAAATGGCTGGGAGTTAATGTGTCGCGAAAATGCAGTTGTTAAAAGAAGTGCTTCGCCGTTTTTAAATGTTGCTGCTGAAGTACGGGTTGATTAAATTAACTCTTATCTCGGGATGCATACGTAATGAGGACCTTGGTGCATTAATTTTGATGTTTTTTTTCTCTCTCGCTCTCTTTTTCATGCAAGGTACCGATTAGATACTAATGGGTTCAGGGCTACCCCATTGGTCCTAAAATTCCTAAAATTTTGTACATATTTGCCAAATACCTAAAATTGTGATCAAATTTATGAAAAATTCCCTAAAAATCCTAAAATTTTCGCAAAATTTCAAATAAATATTAAACAAACATGTATTTACATCGTGCAATGATGTAAAATTGTACATTTAAAATGGCCAGACTTTCTTATTGGTAGGCAAACCCATTTGAAATGTTCGAACTCGCTATATAATAACAGGGTGTCTGGCCGTCTGGAAAACCTGGAAAAGTCATGGAAATCAGTATTGTCTGGAAATGTCATGGAAATTTAGTCTGAGTCTGGAAAAATCTAAATAAAATCTAACTAAAATGGAAAATTAGGCACTATTGGTGATTTTTTAGCCCAGTTTGAGTTTTTTTGTGCAAAAAATTTGCATGCGGCGCCATTTTCTGTTATTTTTTTGTTACCCTTCAGACTTTCGCCAGCAGGCCATGAAAAATATTTTTGGGTCGGGGAAAAAAATGGATTTTGGGGTAAGGCCTAGGGTAGTTGCCAAATATTGCAGTTTTTAATTGCATATGTCAGTAAAAATGGGTTAAAAAATCACTTTCGTTTGGTCTGGAAATTTGTGAAAATTTGTCTGGAAAACCTGGAAATGTCATGGAAATTGGTTAAATGGATTTGGCCAGACACCCTGTAATAAGCAGAGTTTAAAAAAACTGCTTAAAAGAAAAGTAGGTGGTGCTGCAAACCTGGGTCAATTCTGTATTTATGAATTGATAGAATATATGTATGTCCAAAAATTTTGCAAAAAAATGTCTAAAAGTGTACTCAAATTTGGAAAAAAAATGTCCTAGAATTCTGCAAAAAATGTCCTAATTTCGTAAAGAAAATGGTCAACTTTCAGAGTTGGAGCCCTGCATAAACGACGTCATGCATCGAGTGACAGAGGGTGTCTGTTTTTCTGCCAGTTAATTCAAATTTAATTGTGAAAGTAATTTCTGCAGAATTTTTAAAGGCTCTTTCCATTATGCTGTCAAAGAAACTATACTTTTCTGCCAAATTCATTTTTTGCAGGGGCCAAATGTCCAAATACAAGTTGACCAGCATCAATGAACATTGCAGATTTGCAGGGTTGTGGGCCCAGCGGTGACACGTAATTTGGGAGTAATTTGGGTGGGCAACAGCAACTGGACATCAATTGTTGTTAGGGCTTCTAAACACAGGTTAGGTAACAGGATGGGAAAATCGTCCGAACTGACCACCTGCCCTGGACATCCCATCGCCATTGTCTGTCAGTGGGCATTGCTCGTCCTATACTCTCTGGTCCTCTTGTGTTTGTTCAGGTTTTTTTTTTTGCTTTGTAACCGTGATCCCATTGATGCCGGACCCGAGCGCACAGGCCTATCCGTTTCTTACAATGTTTTGAATAACCATATTGACCACGGGCATGTGGTCGTTGTGAGTACCTAGGAATTACCGGTTTGTTTGCTTACCCTCGGAACTTATCTCTTGAAAAGCATACTCTTCTGGAACCGGGTTTTTCAGGTGAGCCCTCCCTCCGTATTATGCGTTTTTGAAGTGCATTCGGTGTGTTGACACCAGATTGAATCTTAAATTGGCAAACATAGCCATCAAGTAACAAAAAAAAAATTTGAGAGGAGATTTTTTGGGGGAAATTAGCCAAGTTAACTGATGTTTTTGGGGGTTGTTCAAACATTGGGTAACTAGCATGGGTCGTAACTGGCAATTAGGATGACAGCGTAATGGGCCTGCAAATGAAACCCTTTTTGGCACTTGTGATGGACGGACAATGAGATGGATCCTCTTTTTCTTTTCTCGTGTGTGTGCATGTGAGTACGAGGCTGGTTTTTTTTGTTGGCATGGATTTTAGGGGGTTTGAGGGGCCCAACATCTTGTTTTCTGCTTTTGTTAAGATCTGAAGGGATGGTCCACCTTTTGATCGTGTCTCAGATTGTCTCGGATATGGATTTGGAACCCTGGTTAGTAAGAGGCACCTGTAGCACTTTGGAATCCCATGAATAGTGTCAGATTTTGCTGGAAGGTGGCGCGCGGTTTTGTTTTAGAATGCAATTCCTTAAGGAGCGAATGCCCTTTGGAAGCTGTGAGTCGAGGGGCGAAAGCGAACGAGCGCTGTGGGAAATTGCTCTCACTAGAGGCCAGCACTTGTTATGTGCTCGAAGCCTAATGGGACAAGAGAAGCGCCGTAAGTGTTGTAAATATTGGAATTTGTTGGCAAAATGACTGGGTGTTTGGGATGGGTTCATTGTGGGATTTGGAGATTTCTGGGTGCTGGTGGGATCCATTTTTATAACCAAAAGCGCCACTTGATGTACAGTACTTGAAATCTCAGAACATTTCCACCATCTTATGTTAACAGTAACAATTTTAAATATATTTTTCTATTGGATTGCATTTTTCTTTTTTTATGAATTGGTGCATATAGATGGAAAGTGTTCAAAGCCAAAATTGACATCCGTTAGTAACATCCTTTACTAACAGATGGCGCTGAAAGTTCTGGGATTTTGGGGTCCAGACATTCCTTTTTGCTAAGTTTTAATTTAAAATCATTTATTTCTCCTGAGCTTATTAATGTGATTCTCCTTTAACTAACATTTATTAATGTGGTTATGTGAAATAATCTTATGAGAACTATTTTTCCTTCAGGAAGTTGAGTCATTTGCCCAAAGAGGGAGCTACGTTTATATCTTTCTTAAGATGATGTTGACTACATGATTTTAATTGTGATGCCAGTGCGAACTAATCCTTAAGGATATACTTTCTGAGCTTTTTTTGTTGATAGAATCTTATAGGGATTCTTCCTGTAAGTTGATCAGGGTTTGTCGGTAGAGGGAGCTATGTTTTTGTCGTTCTTAGCTTATGGTTGATTGCGATTTGTGCATCAAATTTTCGGACTACGGATTCCTTTTGAATGGAATCTCGGTGATCCTTCATGCTAGTGTACAAAGCTTGTTTTTTTTTAATTTTATCTATAGATGGCGCTGTGTTTTCGTCTTTCTTATGGTAGGGTTGACTATTTGGCCCGTTTTAATTGGCCGTTGCTATTTGGTTTTTTTGGGAATTTTTACTTTGAAAAAGTAGGTTTTACTAATGATATACTTTTTAACAGACATTGTGCTGAAATTTGGGAGGACCACCTAGATGTTAAAAATTTGGGATTTTTTTTCCTGATATTTTTTTGTTTCATATTTGGCTGCAAGGGTAATTTAGTTTGCTTAATTCACATGCCTCCAGTATATATTTACTCATTATTATTATTATTATTATTATCTAAAAAAGCACCACAATGTAGGTGACAGTTCTGGACAGGTTATTTAGCGTTTTTCAGGCATTTGCGGGGAGACTTGGGATCTTGGGGAAAGATCGTGGGGAGCGGGGTCCCCATCATGATTGACGTATGCATTGGGGGACTGTTGCATTCTGGGTGCCTAGCAATCACTATAGTGAATGATCAAATGTTGGTGGGCAGGAAATTATGGATTTCCCAAGCCTTATATCGCTGGCTTAATTTAGAAGTGACGAATATGCCAATTTGTCAAAAATGAGATAATAGTATATACTATTGTGATCCTGATTAACCTAAAGTTACGGAAATCAGGACATTTGTAATCGAGCTATAGGCCTAATGGTAGATCATGGTTGTCATTAATAGAGAACAAGACTTACCTAGGGGCAGCACTATAGAAAGTTAATTCTACAAATGTATTGTCGATATTTGCTGTAAGGTGGCGCGATTTTATTGACTTAGAACATGATCACGTGCAAAATTGGGCAAGCATCAATGGAATGCATGCGCGTGCCTCTGGTTGAGCACGTGACTTGCACATGCAAAATTGGGCATGCATCTATGAAGTGTTCACGTGCAATTCACGTGCTCAACTGGATCAAAACAGCAACAGCATCGCCTTGTATCAAAAATAGGCAAATCATTTGTAGAAAATTCCACCGCCATGCACCACCTCTTGCCATGATCGTCTTCTCTATAGTTATTCTCATTAAAAATATATAAATTCTCTAGATCATGATTAAAATGTCCGTGTGAATGGGATGTTAGGCTTGCATTTATTGCAGCCCAATTTGAATGGGGTATTTTAACACTGGCTACCTTTTGTAATTTTTAATCCTAAATGGGGATTTTTTTTTTTTGGTTAATTTTTATTTTAACTCTTGCGAAAAAGCATATATTTAAATTTTCTGGCATGTATGCACACGCATTTGCTATCTATCATGATCATAAATTTGTTTTGGGCGTTTATAAACGCCTATCCCACATCAGTAAATAATGTATTGTTTTTGCCAGTAAAAAAAAAACTGGCTTGAAAATTGTTGATTGGAGAGAGATTAAGCAAAGATTTAGCGTATTAACTGTAAATTGATCCATAAATACTAATCACATAAATCTTCATATTTTGTTGTGCTAAATTTAAATGCTGGTTTTTGGTACGCCTTAAGCTGTTTGTTTTTCTCACTTATTTCCTTGGAATTCATGACTGAAAATTGGCGTGTGGGTTGGGGAAAGGTCAAGGTTGTTCCAGTAGAATCTGAAACTAATTTTTGTTTTTTTATTAATTTATATGGTTTAATACGTTAGTATGTTGAGCTTAGACCTATATATAAAATAATCCGATTGTAATATTTGTGGATTTTTGAAAAATGATTTTGGGAAATAATGTAGGACTAATATTCCTAGAATTTTGGAAAAAGCCTATAATATTAATGCCTATGTAGAATATAGGGCTATAATTTTGTAGTATTCCTATAGAATTTTGGCCTGTAATTTATTCCTATATATTTTATTTTAGAAAAACAAATTTCCACGGATTTCGGGGAAAAAATAGGGACCATAACATTCCTAGAATTTAGGAAAAAGCATAGGCCTACATTATTCCTAATTTTGAAATAAAATAGTCCTTTAATATTCCTGTATTTTGGGAAAAATTTAATATAATTTTCCTGTATTTTTGGAAAAAAATGCTTTTATTGTATTTGGGAAAAATCCAGGGCTAGTATTCCTCAAGTTTTGGCAAAATTTCTATAATATTCCTAAAGTTTTAAAATAAAATAGTCCTTTAATATTCCAGTAGTTTGGGAAAAATTTAATATAATTTTCCTGTATTTTCTGAAAAACTGGGTTTTTGTAGGCTACTATGGGAAAAATCCTAGACTAATATTTCAAGAGTTTTGGAAAAATTTCTATAATATTCCTAGAAGTTTTAAAAAATAACAAAATAATTTTTTAACAATTAATTTTTAACAATTAATTTTTAACAAAATAATTCCATAACTTTCTATAATTGTCCTGGATTTTAGGAGAAAATTAGACTAATATTCCTAATTTTGGAAGAAAGGTCATATAATAAGCCTGTAGAATTTTGTAAAGGAATCCTGTATTATTCCTAGAATTTCAAAAAGATAATTTTGTCCTGTATTTGGGAAAAAAATTTGATTTTTCTAAAATATTGGAAAAAGTTAAATAACATTACTAG
>JAQIXP010001642.1:0-17613 GCA_034700285.1 Proteroiulus fuscus | reverse complement strand
CCATCGTTGAACTTTCACCCGTTCTTGAGTTGTTTCAGTTTGAAGAAAACGAATTTAACATTGAAATCCCCATAGGCTCACGCTGTTAAAAGTGTGGACAGCCCCCTTAATATTTGTTTAGAAAGATGCTTTCATTCATAGGAAACAAAATGGCTGAAGCCTAATGTTTATTAAAGAACACAAGTAAAACTTTGACTCATTGTATGTATGGAATGTCATTAGAATTGATTTTAATAAAATTATTTGAATATTCAGTGTAGAATAACTGAATTCATTCATTTGAATTTCTTCTAAAAATTTCACCATAAAAGCAATTTCATTTTCAAGCAAATATTCTTACAGAAAGTGAGATAGTGCCAAACATAATCTGTAACTGGGCTAAAAATCGAAGAATAGAAACGAAAAATACTTTTGCGTGTACCATATACCATTACAAATAAAAAAATTTTAATTAAAAAAATAATAAATTAAAAATTGTAATTTCCTAAAACTAATCAACCCTATAAAATAAACACATAAATTGAGGCATTTCTGTTTGCTCTAATCTAACTTTATTGATTCCTTGATAATTTCACAAAATGATAACATCACAGAGATTGTGGGCTTTATTTTGCACTGCAAGTTACAATTTTCAGAATACTGGCATAATGCTAATTAACTAACTGATAACAAAAAGTTCTATTACTAATAAATATTCTTTAATAATCCCACACCTGCTCAATAACGATTTAGGTTCAGCCTTTATTTGCATATCATATTTACCATATGAGTGAAGTAGGCTTAATTGCTAGTATTTCTTAAATTGATGTTAAATTAAAATTAACGTACCTTATATGCCTGATTATTAAAATCATTACCTACAAGAAATTGGATTATTGTAAGACTTATGTTAATATATTGGACATCATACACATTTTTCCTCCAAACCCAGTCATTATCATGTTTCAAATTATTTACTTTTATTTTATTAAAAAATAATACTAAACCAAAAATTATTTAAAATTATTTTCTCAGTTAAAGATATGTTTGTAACATGGAAAAATTGTAGCCAATATTTTCGTTTGAATATTGAATTTAGTAGGTAAATAATACTGCATGTAAGCATCAATATAAAGCTATTCATGGAAATTATTTGCATTTACAACTACAGTAATTAAAATATAATGAATTAAAATAATTTACCTGATTTGCAAATTGCAGTAAAGCTATGCAGCAAGAAAACGAAAGTACGGAGTCTTATACTGACCGTGTGCCTTTGAAAGTAATGAATTCGAATTTTAGACTAATCTGTATTAAAGGAAAAGATTAACTTTGAACACACCCTTTCTAATCTAAATATATAGATGCTCAAGATAATGAAGCATATATGACATTATATATTTTCTGATTTAATCGTGATGGAATTTTATCAAAGAATTTTATTTGCACCGAGATTTCATTCGGTAAGTCGGACCCCTTTAGATCTCCGTAATCGCCGTTGCCCTTAGCAACCAGCAAAATGAAAAAGTTCGTGTTGTAAAGTTGTTGTGATTTTGTAATGAGTTTAGTTTTAATAAAGTTGAAGTTTTTGTGAGCAACAAGTATGGAACTCAGAGAATCAAAATCCAATGGTTTCCCAACGGATGAGAAGGCCAACGACGAGAGAAACTCTGCTGAAAATGAAGCCAAAATTCGCCTTTCGCCGGTTAGGCCTAGGCCTTCTGAGGATGCTGCCGAAGTTGACCCCTACGATCCAGTTTTCAAGTTTGATTATGGCCCTTTGGACATTTTCTGTATCATTCTGTCTTTGGTAACGTATACTTTCGACCAGCTGACTGATATCCTGGTTGCTGTGTATTTCTTCAGTCGTGAGAAATACTGGTATTTCGGCCTAACCCTGACGTTCGTCATTGTGCCGGCGTTTACCATGACGCTGTTCAGCTTGACTTGGTAAGCATGAAGGCTGCATGATAGAAATCAAAAGGGGAAGTTTTTGACCAAAGTCCAACTTTTCCTGATAGTATTAAGAACTGGCTCACTTAAAGTGCCTTGTCCTGAAGAAATTGTGTTCCAAATTATGTTCCAAAATGGGACTCTATGCACAGATTTATTCCAGCAAAGCAAATAAATTTAGCATTAACTTTGAGTGTTTTATAGGAAATAACTGACGCATATTAATAATTTTAAGGAAAAATTAAATACCGGGGGCCACCATTCAGAATACCAAACATTGTCTGCGGGAACGATAAATTATGGATAAAATCCCTGTTTCCAACGAAATTTCACCAAAGGCAGCTTGAAGCACGGATAATATCCTCCGGTTTATGAATGGAATAAAAATTTCTGTTAAAAACAAAAAATTTTAAGGTTAAAAAGGGAAAACAGCAAGCTTTTTTACCTGAAATGTAGAAGTTTTCCTTTTCCATAGACTGCAATGTTAATCAGCAGTACATTTTTTTAAAAAAATACTTTGCGCTCCTTTGCCCCTCGAAAAATGGTATTAGGTGAAACTAGACGGTTATGTCTATCAAATAATATCATTTTTATTCAAATTGGTTTGGAGTTGGTAGGCTATACCGCCTAACCATTTAAAAAATTTTTCACAGTAAACTGCAGTTAAAAGCGCAGTAAATCTGTAGTATGGTGAAACACAACATGAAGAAAATGTTTAGACTACAGCAGTTTCAACTACTATTAATAAAAATGTGAAAAATAACTAATTTTTACAAAGAGAATGTCTGTGGGAAAATAGATACATGCAAGAAAAGAAACAGTGGAAAAAGTACTCGTTTTAACAGTAAAAATCCTAGAAAATGTGGATTTTCTTCAATATTACTCAGTTTTCTGAAGTTTTTGATTGATAATGGGCCTACAACGAATTTACTGCTCTTTTAACATGAGAATTACCGTGGAATTTCTGCAATTAAAATTGCATTAAGCCAGTCGTATACAATCTGCAGAAAACTGTGGTAAGGCTTGCGGTTTAACAGGGGAAAAGAACTTCGAAAAAATTGGAGCAGCCATTAATAATGGATAAATTGGGGTTTTAACATCAAGAAAATATTGGAAAAATAACAGGTGTAGCAGGATAAAAGTCACTGTAAAAATTTGCAGTTTTAACGTCCAGAAATACTACATGTAACTAAAAAAAAATGCAGTTTTGCCAGTTTTTCTGAATCATTTCCTTGTTTGGAAGTTTTTATACAGTACAATACTGCATTACTGCTCAGTTTTTCTCAAGTTGGTGATTCAGAATAGACAGATTTATTTTAATGTTAAACGAAAAATGTTTAATGTTAAAATGTATTTTAACAGGATATTTGTGAAGGACAACTGTGATAAGAACTACAGAAATTTTTTTGAAAAATTGCCATTTCAAAGACCAATATGACACCTAGGGAAGTAGAATTGTGAACAAAATTTAAAAAAAAAAATAACTGCATTTTTAAAATCAAAAATGAATAAAATAAATAAAAGAAACTGAAAAAATTTCAATTTTAACAGCCGAAAAATTGGTAAAAGGAAAACTTGCAAGTTATCCAGATATTTTTTTTACAGATTTTGTTTACCGAATTAGATTGCAGTTTTTCATTGATTCTGCGTCCCTTTTAAAATTTTAATTCTTAAATTTTCAATAATTTGGCAATTCCAAATTAAAAGGATTTTGGTAAAGCCTGAAACAGTGGAGTTATAAAAGCCAAAAAACAACCCAGTTTTTCTGATGTAACCTGTGGCTTTACCATAAAAACAAACTGGAAAAACAGCAGCTTTAATAGTAGAAGAATTCTGAAAATCTGCATTGAATAGCCAAAAAAACCCTATGAAAATTGAGGTTTTTCTAGTTTTTTTGATAAAATGTCAGTTCTTCTTCAATATTCGTTTTTTTTTTCTGAAGTTTTTGCTACTTTTTACATCAGAAAAACTGCGAGAATTCCACAGTTCACTGCTTTACTTGAAAAACTAAACCTCCCGACTATGTCATCATATCTTCAATTGCATTAGCAAACTCATTTCTGTTTGCTCAGATGAATGTGGGTTATCGAGTCTCGGGAAATGCGTAAGGTACCCAAACCACTGCATAAAATTTGCTCTTGGAAGGGTGCACTATGTCCAGGAATAGTTGTAAACTTACCTGAAAATTCTGCCATTAATGGAAATTTGTTAGTATTCCTGCCAGGCGATCTGGGTTCGCACCCGTAGAATTAACAGGGATGCTGCAAATATGAAAAATTTGGGAAATTCTAACCAGAAAGACAAACTTCTCTATAGAAGTAGCATTTCTTTGCAGATAATTTTAATATCTGGTACCTATTTATGCAGAACTTTGCATTTCTATATCAAAGTGAAAAATTCCTACAGAAGAATTGCAATTTATCTTCAGCAGAAATGTAAGCTGCATCAAAGTTTCTGTAGTAACACGATCAGTTTCTTCAGAAATCGTAATGAAACTCAATTTTCTGTAGAACATTAATCCCAGTTTTTCTCCAGAAATTTGAGGCATTGTCTTTAATTTTGTAAATAATTGTGTTTATTAATAAAAAAATTTCCTTTTTATTGAAATACCCTAAATTTTGTTTAATTCTTCCTCTTAGGTACGTTCAAGATTACAAAGAGAATATACGACCACCGGCAAGCCGTTTGCAATGGTTCTTTCGCGTCATATGCCTATTTTTTCACTTGGGACCAATTCTTAGGTATTCTTCAGTATTTCTCGAGCTTTACTTAAAAAATTCCGATAATATTCCTTAATTAGGAAAAAATTCCTATAATTTTCCAATAGTTTGAAAACATTTTTAAAGTACTCCTACATTTTGGGGAAGTGGTCTATATTGAGAAAAAAGTTACTGGAAAGAAATATCCTATCATATGCCTTTATTTTGAGAAAAGATTGATATAATTTTTTTCTGAAATTTTGGGAGAAAACTATATTATGGGTGAAAGCATCCTGTAATATGCACATGTTTTGAGGAAATTCTCATAATATTCCTATATTTCTGGAAAAAAAATTCCTGAAAGAAAATTTTCTATAATATACCCAATTTTTGATGAAAGAATACTATAATATTCCTTTATTTTAGGAAAAATTCATATGATATTTCTGTATTTTTGGAAAAAAAAGTTCCTATAATATTCCTGTATTTTTGGAAAATATCCATATAATAGTAATATATTTTGAAGAAAAAAAATTATGACAGGAATGTTATAGTATTCTGATTTTATGGGCGAAAAATTACAATCTTGGAGTAATCCTATATTTTGGGAAAAAATTCTTAAAATATGTCACCCTTGTGTAAAAATTCCTATTTTTTTTAGAAATATTAGGCATACAGTACCCACATATTTTGCTGTATTTGGATAAAAATAATTCCCGGTACTGCTCCGATATTTTTTCGAAGATATTCCTATAATCTATATTTTTGAATAGAATGTCCTGCATTTCCTATATAACTGCTATTTAGGACGAGTATTTAATTATAAAACATAAAAATTGGACAGAAAATTAAAAAATTTTTCAAGTTTTAGTGATATTTAATGCTAATTTGGAAATATTTGTAGTTTTTTTTAACAATTGTTACATTTCCATGTTCAGGTATTTTGAATCTCTCATCTACGGCATTCGCAGCAAGACGAACAAAATCAAGAAGAAGGATTATTTTTATTTAATGATCTACGAGGACACAGATGCTGGCCTTCTGCGCCTGTTTGAATGTTTCATGGAGTCGGCACCTCAGCTCGTTCTGCAAATCTACATTTTGGTCAAGAATGACATTCCAGAATATGTCGAAAGCGACTTGAAAAGTAAGCATAACTATTTGGCAACTGCTTGAGAGGTTTTATTCAAAATATTGTAAAAACTTTGCAAATAACATTAGCTCAAATTTACAGTCACTTTTTGTTACTAGTTTTCTCACAAATTTGGAATCTAAATAATGCAAGAATTTTTCATATAGCCCTCCGATTGAGCTCAAACATTTAATGTTTTTTTGTCAGTTGGAAAACGTTTATTTTTCTCATAATCTCATCTCATTATCGGAACTCAAAAACATTCGATCTCAAAATTGAGACTCAATATTGACATTGTTGTGCAAAAAATGCCATAATTGTGCAAAAAAATGCCATTAAATTGTGCATAATATTGACAGAATTATGCAAAAAAATGTCATATTTGTGCAAAAATTGGGCAAAGAATGCCATAATTGTGAAAAAAAATTAACTAAGTAAAGCAAAAGACCCAAGGTTGTAAAAAAAATAAAAATGTTGTAAAAACGCCATAAATGTGCAAAAAAAAGGCCATAATTGGGTAAAACAAATGTCATAATTGCACACAAAAAATTGCTATAATTGGGCAAAAAAATTTCGTAATTGGGCAAGAAGATTCCATAATTGGGCAAAAAGATTCCATAATTGTGCAAATAAATGCCAAAATTTGGGGTAAAAAGGCCATAATTATGCAAACAAAGGCATTAAATGGGCAAAAATATACCATAATTGTGCAAAAATATAGCATAATTGTGCAAAAAAATTTCATAATTGTGCAAAAGTATACCATAATTCTGCAAAAAAATTCCATAATTTTGTCAAAAAAGGCCATATTTTTATCTTATTGTATTAATCACATAAAATTTGACGTAGTTTTGGGAACCTGGCCCATAATAAACAGTACTCGTGCTGCAATAAAACACAGCCTAAATTTAGGGTAAATTTTACGTCAGTGCTCCAGGATTATGAATTCTTTTATATTGAGCTGAATTAATTGATGGTAATTTTTGAGCGATACATTTTTTTGCAGTATTTTGACTAAATTTGCAAGGAAAAATCGTGGTTGAGCAGTGTGAGTTAGTGACTCGGGTTTTACAATAATGAGAATTGAACCTAGAAATGCAGTTTGTGCTTCACAATACAACTGATTTTCTGAAATTCATGCTCCAAAAATTTCTTCGGTAATACCTTGGGTTTCTGTGGAATCATGTCTTGCTTACCTAAATTGAAAAATATTTTTTGCGACTAATAATATAATGCTGGTTGGGAGAGTTTGTATAATGGTATTTTTCAAAATTTCTCACAAAATGCTGTTAATGTCACTGCTAATACAAGCATTCATGAAATATTCTTAAAAATATCTTCCCAATTCCAATCCAATGTCCAAAATTCTATATAATGTCGAACCCTCAGAAAATATTAAATTTTTTGCATCGCAATGTGAAAATATTGATTGGATTAATTCCCAAGTAGCGAATGAGCCGATTTGTCAAAAACGAGATAAGTCAACTTGTGATCCTGGAAGTGTCCCTAATTAACTTAAAGTTACAGAAATTACTTTAACCAATAATTATTAAAGTTACAGAAGAAAGAGTAGCGAATGGTACCATTTGTTAGTTTTATCTTTTAAAAATTGTGCGTGACATGGAATTTTATAACAATAGAAGTAGCGAATGTTATAACATCCGCTACTTTTTTCAGTGGGAAAACTAATGAATGTGCACATTCGCTACTTCTAACTGAATTTATTTCGTTTTCCTGCTAACTTAATCAATGTCAAACTAGCAAATGTACATTTTGTAAGCCTTTTATTTCTCAAATGAGTGAATTAATTTACTAATTTAATTATTTAACAAAAATAAGCACATTCCTCATAAAATTTCATAAATTGTTACAGCTGTTCACCAAATTTTAGCTTTTTAACATTGTTTATTCTAAAAGTGCAATTTCCTAAAAATATCAAATTTCCTTTCAAAAATTAAGATTTTGAGTCAATTAAACTACATTATTTTTCTGCAAATAATCTAGATTACTGATATCTCTTGTTAGGGTATTGTTACGGTAGTGCTTCAAATTGTGGAGGGGTCTCCAAGTTTTGATCGAAATTTGTTAAAGAATACTTCGATTACTTAATTCAGAAATAGCGAATATGCCAAAAAGTTGGTTTTGAGATAATAATATATTTTTGGAAAAAAGGTATAACTTGGAAATAAACAATGTTAAAAGGTTAAAATTTGGTGAACAAATGAAACAATAAATATGCATTTTATACAGAATGTGCTAATTTTTGTTAAATAATCAAATTAGTAAATTAATTAAGTAATTTAAGAACTAAAAGACTTTAAAATGCACATTCGCTAGTTTGACTTTGATTAATTTTGCAGGAAAGCAAAATAAATTACGTGTGAAGTAGCGCATGTGCACATCTATTAGTTTGTCTTTTGAATAAAGTAATTGCAAAAAAAAGTGTGAATATTGTCACGTTCGCTACTTGTATCGTTATAAAAATCCAGATCACGAGAAATTTTTAATAGGTAAACTAGCGAATGGTACCATTCGCTACTTATAACTTTTAGGAATGATACCTCATTGAATATTCGCTACTCATCACTTCTGTAACTTTAACAATTATTGGTTAAATTAATTTCTGTAACTTTAGTTAATTAGGGTTACTTCCAAAATCATAATGGTTCCCTTTTCTCATGTTTGATAAATGTCTCATTCGCTACTTCTGAATTAAGCCATCAACTTGAACTCTCCGTAATTAATAAATTTGCTTACTTTTGTACATTAGTTGGACTGCAATGTCTCTCTGTCGCCTCGTCGCTGCTTTCGCTCTCCTGGGCCCTGGCCTCTTACAACCGCAGCCTGCGCTTCTCCCAGGAAGAGAAAATGAAGATGACGTGGATCGGCACCATCTTCCAGTTCTTCTGGCACTTCTTCTGCATTTGCTCACGCGTGCTTGCCTTAGCCTTGTTCGCCTCCGTCTACCCCTACTACGTCTTTGTCTTCTGCTTCCTGCACTGGTCCCTGATGACCGGCTGGATCTACCTTCAGAAGACGGAGTTCTGCTCGCATCAGTGGGAGGAGTTCTTCTTTGACCTAGTCATGGGGGTCATCTACATCTTCTGCTTCTTTAACGTGAAGGACGAGATGACCCGCTACAAGTACGTGGCCTACTACATTCTCACCGTGTGCGAGGGCACCACCCTCATGGCCCTCTGGTTCTTTTACTCCGAACCGGACCACTGGTACCGCTACCCGGCCCTCATCGGCTTCTACGCCTTCTTCCTCATGGGCCTCATCTTCATGATCGTCTACTACCACTACTTCCACCCGTCCATGGCGTACTCGGCGAACCGCATCGCCGTCGATGCCCCCGACGCTCCCGTCGGAGACTACTGTACACGCCAAAATAGTCGCCTGTGCTCCAAGAAGCTCGGTCGCATCAAGGATATCGAATTGTAAAATTACAATTTTGCGGGTGACATTATGGCTGCCATACGGGCCAGCATAATTGCCTATTGAACCTCCGAATTTTTATTTTTGGACCTCAGAATTTTTATTTTCGGACCTCCGAAAAGCCATTTTCGGACCTCTGAAATGTCATTGTCGGACCTCCGATATGCCATTGTCGGACCTCCGATATGCCATTGTCGGACCTCCGAAAGGCCATTTTCGAACCTCCGAAGTACTATTGTCGGACCTCCGAAGTATTATTTTGGACCTCCGAAATTGCTTTTTATAAATCTGAAGTTCGTTTTGGATCTCCAAGTTTGGTTTCTGCAACTTCGAAGGTACTTCTGGGACCACCAAAGTTGTTTCATGGACCCTCGAAAGTTACTTTTTAGTCCTCACTAGTTGCTTCTTGGACTTCCAAAGTATCGGTTTGGACCTCCGAGGTTTGGTTTAGTTGTCCAAAGCTGCATTTTGGGTCTCATAAAATAGTTTCTGCACTTCCAAGATTGCTTTTGTGGACCTTCAATGATGTTTTTTGGACCTCCAAAGTTGTTTTTTGGAACTCCAGCTTTGCGTATCAAACCTCAGATGTTACTTTTGAGCCTCAAAGTGTTTTTTTTTTAATTCCAAGATTGCATTTTGGATCTCCAAAATTACATTTTGGACTTTCCAAGTAGCATTTTGGCACTCTAAAGTTGCTTTTTGGATCTGTGAAGTTGAATTTTAGTCCTCCAAAGTCAGTTTTCGATGCAAAGTTGCCAATTTTCTTTACGAGTTTCTAAAAAGACTCCCATTTTTTTTAATCGTATACCTGATGAAAGTTACCACCTTTTTTAATGGAGGATTTATAATCTCAGTATTACAATTTTATTGTAATTTTTGCTATATTCTTTTGCATACAATCTTTCATAATATTCACATAACTGAACCAGAAGTGCCTATTTCAGAAAAGACCAGAATACTTGATCAATGGAATAATTCTCGAGGTACAGAATTAGTTCTGTGCTAAAATAATTTCCAAGGGATGGGGCAAGAATAAGAATCCAGTACTTATTGTCGAATCGTGCAATTTTGCAAAATGGAGATTTAGCAGGCGAATTCACTAAATATTCACAAAAAAATTTACAAATAATCGAGGTGGATCTGTGATACTTTCCAATTGTGGAGAATTTGTTGGTACGGTTTTGATACCTTCAGGTAGAAAAAAAATGAAATAAGTCTTATAAAGTTCGTACTCATTTTTATCCAATAATTTTAGTAAATGTCATAAGGTTTTAAAGTTGAACTCACCGTTATGAGAGATTTTGAAAGGGTTTTCGTTTAATCTAATAGAGCACCAAATCTCACAAAATTGTAAGAAAATTATTTAAATTGAAAGAAATCATTTAAAAAAAATCTTATAATTATGGAAAATAAATCCTATCAAAATCCGAAAGTTTTTGAAAAAAAAATATTAGTTGAGAGGAAATAAATTCGTTTTCTATTCCAATAATTTTGCAAAAAAATTCCTATAATATTCCTATATTTTGGGAATAAATTCCTATAATATTTCCTATATTTTTGTAAGTACATAATATTCATTTAATTTGGGGGAAAATAGTACTTATAAAATAGTTTGACAAAAATTCCTAAAATTTTTGAAAAAATCTTATAATATTCATAATTTTTTTGGGAAGAAATTTCAATTATATTCCTATATATTATTAGGAAAAGCAGTATAATGTTTTTATAATTTTTGAAAAATTTCGTATAATATGCTGGTAATAATTCCTGCATATACCTCCATATTGTTTAAAAAAAATTTCCAAAAATTTCAAGAAAAAAAAATCCTAAAGTAATACTATGTTTTCTAAACAAATTTCTATAATATTCATGATTAATTTTGAAAAAAATATAAAATAATCCCATATTTTGGTGGAAAATGTGCAATATTTCCTATACAGGGAGTAAATATGTAGGTATGAGGCAAAATTATTTTGTGATTTTGCATTTTTTTTTTAATTTTGGGAATTTGCATTTCAAAAAAGTAGGACCCCATCAGACTTATTTCAGAATATTTTCCAAAATTCACTAAAGGTGCCTGTCCTTCGGAAATTTCCAGAAAATAATCATCTGCATGAGATGAAAATTACATCACAAAATTCTCCAAAAAAAATGCTTTTTTGAGCAAATATTTTTTGTGAGAAATTTATAACTTGTCACCTGTACATTGTAGTACAAATTTATTAGCTAACGCCATGTTATCAAATGCCTTTGCATCGACGTTGACTCATAAATTGTTTTAATCTTTTAGAAATATTCGAAACAAGTTTTGTGAAAATCAAAGTTTGTGCCTTGTTTTATTGCAGGACATTCGAGAATATTGTTCCTAGATTTTTGCCAAATTGGATTAAATATTAGCCACATTTTTAAATATGTATTAAAGCCACACTGATGGTGCTATGAAATCATGTGACCACATTTACGAAACATTAGGCATATTTTGGCATTCTGATTGGGTAACCGAAGCGTTTTTGCTGTATCTTTTGCCGTTTTTAAGTGCAGGATCACATCGCGTGGTAACAAAAAGGGTTATCCACTCATGATCTACCTAAATAGGTAGACTACCAAATGAGATCGCACAAATCCCTGATCTGGTCTGAAGTAGAAGCGTTTTTGCGGTAGCCTTTGTCGTTTTTGAGTGCAGGATCATAGCTTGCAATAACAAAAAGGGTTACCCACTCATGATCTACTTTCATAGCTAGACTACCAAATGAGATCACAGGAAAACACAGAGGGCAGCACATTCGCATTTCCGTGGTTGGGTTATAACCTACGATGCACTTAAGAACTACTTGTGAACTGGATCACAACAGCTCACAATGCCAAAATACGCCTATTGTTTTTTTTATTGCATTATGCTATACAAGGACATAATTTATGCTTATTTATGTTATTCTGGTATAATCAATTGTAATTATAAATTTGCTGTGATATGCTATGCATTTTTGAGATAAACGAGTTTGTGAAAATGGTGTGATCGATGGATTGATTCACAAACATTTGCGAATGTTTGCAAACTCGATATTTATTTAGTGGAGACATCAGTAGTGCACCAATCAACAAGTGCTTACAAACTTTTGTCAGTGATCCTGCTGAAGTCGGTAGATAAAAAGAATTCATTGTTTGTTGCAAAAATGTACTGTTGCTTGTGGATATTTGTTCTGTGTTTGCAAACTTTTGTAAACATTTGCTAGTGTTCCAGCTGAAGTCGGCAGATCATAGGAATTCATTGTTTATTGTGGAAACGTGCTATTGCTTTTGAATATTTGTTCAGTGTTTCAAACGGGTTGCATCAAAACGCATTTTCACCAAACGTTTGCAAACACTTGCAACCATTTGCCAACGTTTGCTGAAAATGCATTTTGAAACCTGACATATGCAAATGGTGCAAGTGTTTGCAAACTTCTAGTGAAATTGTGTGTTTGGTGGGGACCCGCCTTTTACACTGAACAAACATTTGCATGCAAAATTAGGTTTCTTGCAACGATTAAGAAATTCATTTGATCTAGCTACTTCAGCCAGAATACTTGCAAATGTTTACAAATGACTGCAAGCATTTGTGATCAGCATGCTATTCATGTCTCCATATTTAAAAACTGTAAAACTTAAAAACACTTGCAACCATTTGCATACATTTGTACCTGACGTTTGCAAAGGGTTGCAAGTGTCTGCAAATTTCTGATGAAGATGCATTTTTGGTAGAGATTCGCATGAAACACTGAACAAACATTTGCAAGCAACTATAGGTTTTTTGCAACGATTAAAGAATTCCATTGATCTATCGACTTCAACTAGAACACTGGCAAATGTTTACAAACGCTACTGCGAGCATTTGTGATTGCATGCTATACAAGTCTCCACATTAAAACTATAGTTTGTTAGCATTTGCAAAGCTTTGCAAACATTTTGAAGATTTGCAATAATTGTTTGCACCTTTATAATTTTTCCTATTTTTTAGCTGTATTGCATATTTTTAAAATTCATAAGCTTTTGTAATGTTGTAATATGACCTAAGCCTAAATTCGAAACTTTCCAAAATTATAGTTAATCTGTATCGATTAATGGGGTGACTTTCCAAAAATATTGAAGCATTTTAACCTAGTTTCTTTACAAAATTTTGAGGTTCATAATCGGACTTTCATAGATCAAGGCCTAAATTAAATCCCGCTCACAGTTATTAATATTTAGTCTAAGATTTCATGCCACCACAAGAGCTGCCATTTCCATGATCTTTGCTGACCCAGGCCTTGGTCATGGTCAATGTTAAGGACGAAAATAATATTTTGATTTATCGTCGACCTAAATAGACAGAAATAACTGTTGGCATGATGATTTTGTACGGAGGCTTTTGGATGCCAACAGATACGAGCGTTTCGCTACGTTCTAATAAATCAGATCTCATTTCAGATTGGATAAATTGGCTCAAGATCTCGTTTAAAAGTTTAATAGGAGTAGCAATGGCGTGCCATAGGGTTCTACTCGCAATATGGTCCTGGCTAACCTCCCATACTTGACTGTGCTTTGTCTAATTTTATATTGGTAGAGATGTAGTGCCATACTTGACCAAGGCTATTAATATCAGCCGCATAATTCATTCAGATGCTCTTCTCTATTTTTCAGACTGAGGGCGGCCTGTGGTAACTGATAACTATAGTCAAACTACCGAAATGCGACTCGTGTTCGCACTTATCATGGCTCTGGTCGTCGCCAGCGAAGCCTTAGTTAAGCATAAGGTAGGCTTAACCCTTGGTTAATTGTTATATTAAATCTGTATCCACTTATTATTTTGAATTTTGTAAATTTTAGTTATTTTTAGTAAAATTTAGTTTAGTTTCAAATAGTGTTTTTATTAGTTTACAGCTAATTAGTTAGGTTCAATTAAACTTTGGTTGTTTGTTGTTTACCGTATTTATTAATTTTTAATTCTATATTTTGGTTAATTGTTAGTAATTTGTAGTCACTGCAAATTTTGCACAAATTGCACACTTCGTATTTCACAATTTCTAGTTATTTTTAGTCAAATTTAGAGTAAGATTTTGATAATGCTGTTATCAGTTTACCGCTAATTAGTTAAGTTAATTTTTGGTTAATATATTTTTATTTTGAAATTTTTGGTTATTTTTAAATGCTTTATTTTTCTTAGGGATAAAGTCGGATATTTTTGAAAATGAGACCATGATTAATTACTGATAATTTTTACTTTCTTCTAAATTTTTATTAGTTTTAGTCATATTTACGTAATTTGAAAAAAAATGTTATTTAGTTATTTAGTTTACTACAAGTTAAAATATTTTATTAGTTTATGACTAATTAGTTAGATATATTTTTGGTATTAACATGTTTTTATTTTGTAATTTTTGGTTATTTTTAGTTAGTTTGAAATGTTTTAGATTGTTTAAGGGTAAATTTGGTAATTTTTGAAAATGAAACCATGATAATTGCTGATTATTATTTTTTTATTTTCTCCTAAATTTTTAGTAACTTTAGTCATATTTACATAATTTTAAAAGCGTTGATTAGTTTACAACTAGTTAAGTAAATTAGCATAACCATTGTCCCTTTTGAATCAGAAAAATTAGTTACTTGTTTAATTTTTTTTCTTAAATTTATGAATTTTCTTAATTTTAAATTTTTTACAATTTTGACATTTTTGTAATTCTTAAATTTGTGTATTTTTCAAATTTTGGGAATTCTTAAATTTTTGTAATTTTCAAATATTTTTTTACTATTCAAAATTTTTTTTAATTTTCAATTTTTGATATTTTCAATTTGTTTGTAATTTTGACATTTTTATAATTTTTAAATTTTAGTACATGTAATTTTTTTTTTAAATAATGTTTTTAATTACTTAACTGAATATTAGTAGGTATTATCATGATCATTTCTAGAAAGAAATCTTGGTTGATTGTTATTTATTTTTTTAATGTTGTTAACTATTATTAGTAGTAGTTATTTAATTATTAATGTTTTGATTGTAAATTTGATGTAATTTTTAGTCAATAGTAATTGAATTAGTATTCTGTATATTAGGTTGGCTTAATCATGATCATTTCTGAATTCGAAACCTTTTTTAATTGTCACCTACTTATTTTTAATATAGTTAATTTCAGTTATTTTTAATCAGTTTTGTAAATGTTTACTATTCTTTTTAATGATTTTCATGTTTGAAACCATTACCTCAGTTAATTTTAGTTGTTTTTAGTTTAATCACATATTGTATTTGCGAGCAAGACTTTAATTATTAAAAAAGTAAACCTATTTTTTTCAAACCATAAATTATTGCTAGTTAAAATGTTTTTAATTAATTTTAGTTATGATCATGTTTGAGACTATTACCTTGGTTAAGTTTAGTTATTTTTAGTTAAATCACAAATTGTATTTGCGAGCAAGACTTTAGATATTGGAAAAAGTTAACCAATTTTTTTCGAACCATAAATTAGTGCTAGTTAAAAAAATGTTAAATTAGTTAGGTTAAACTTCTGTTCATTAAAGTTGTTTCTATTTCGTTTAAATTTTGTTCTCAATCTTATTAATAGCAAAATATGATATTGGGTTAAACGTGATCATGAGGAAAAATACAAGCAAAAGTTAAAGTTTAAATAGTTTTCTCGGCTTAACCGGAACACATTTTACTAACCATATTTCTATTATTTTCTAGCATCACTGCGATGTACCAGATGACATCGCGCTGAAACAACGACAAATTATCCACATCATTTCCTCCATCAATAAGCCCACTAGTCCCGAATACCGAGTGAGTCAATTTCCAGTGTTCATAAGTGCAACTTACGAACGTTGAACTGTATCTTGATGAATTCTGATGTGTTTAGGAAAGCAGTGGAATCATCGAAGAGTACAAGTTGAAGGATTTGGGCCACTTACCCAGACATCAAGTGTTCTCGCTGTTCGATCAACGCAACTGGAACGAGACGCTTAAGGTCCTGGAATTACTTTTAGGTAAAATATCCTAGTTTTATTTTTCAAAAAAAAAATATATATAGGGATTTTGATTGGAGATATTCTAAGAATTTTTCCCAATATTTAGGAATATCATAGGATTTTTTCCTATTAAATATGAATGTTTTAAGTATCATTTCCCAAATGTATATTCCCCAATATTATAGATTTCTCAAAATGTAGATCTATTATAGGGTTTATTCAGAAATATGGGCATATGGTAGAAATTCCTTCCCAATCTATGGGAACATTGCGTGAAGTTTTTTTTCAAAAACATAAGATTTTTTACCCAAAATTTGGAAATATAGTAATAAACTATTTCCAAGTTTTTCAAATAATGTAAGGATGTTTTCCCAATGTATGGAAATATTCTAGGAATTTTTCCCAATATTTAATAATATTATAGCCATATTTTCAAAAATAAAATTATAGGACTTTTTTCCTGTAAATAACAATGTTTTAAGAATCATTTCCTAAAATTGGTAATTGTATAAGAATATTTTCATAATTCATTGGATTTTTTAAAAACAATTTAGGTATATCCTAAAAATTCCTTCCCAATTTAAAGAACATTGTTTTCATTTTTTTCCCCCTAAAATATAGGAATATTTTAAGACTTATTCTAAGCATTCAAAAATATGATAAGTATTTATTCACAAATTATGGAAACCGTTACAATTACATTATTGATACCTTTTTTCCAAAAATATAAGACTAGCATAGTAATTTTTTCTCAATATATAGAAATATTACAAGAATTTCCCAAAATTTAGAATTATTGTAGGAACTTTTTCACAAAATAAATAAAAATTTCAGGAAAAATTTATCAAAAGTCTAAACGATCACTGATTTTTGTAGGGGCTCCAACATTCGATGATTTCATCAAGCGGAGTGAAGTGATTCATCTCCGAGTTAATGAAGAGCTCTTCTACTATGCATTTGCGGTTGCCGTACTGCACCGGAGGGACACTCAAGGAGTGCATCTGCCTCCGGCTTACAAGGTCTTCCCAGACAAATTCTTAAAGGAACCGGTCATCCAGAAGCTCAAGGAAGTCACCTGCAAAGCCAAGTTTTTGGGCAAAGTAAGTGACTTTCAGTTGCATAAAATAAAACTGAAAATTCAAATATTAAATTCCATTAAAATTATTCCAATAAGAATTGCAAATTATTTCGATAAGAATTGCAAATTATTTTGATAAGAATTGCAAATTATTTCAGTAAGAATTGCAAATTATTTCAGTAAGAATTGCAAATTATTTCGGTAAGAATTGCTAATTATTTCAGTAAGAATTGCAAATTATTTCTGTTAGAATTGCAAATTATTTCAGTAAGAATTGCTAATTATTTCAGTAAGAATTGCAAATTATTTCGGTAAGAATTGCTAATTATTTCAGTAAGAATTGCAAATTATTTCTG
>JAQIXP010001641.1:0-17613 GCA_034700285.1 Proteroiulus fuscus | reverse complement strand
TTCCGTAGAGGCTTACTGCTTTACTGTACACCAAAAACTACTGCAGATACAACATTTTCGCTGGTATTTTTCGATTCAGCATGCAAAGTTACCTATAAGTACCAATTTTTGTAAAGTTTGGTTGAGAATTATAGTGGCTATTAAGAAAATAGTCCAAATTACGATACGCGGCATGCAAACAAATCGCAAATTAAAAAAATTAATATCTCTGAAAATAAACATCAGACAGAAAAATAATTTTTTCAGGAGATACTTTTTTAGACCTCTCTTTCAGCAAAAAAAAATTTGTAGGAATCTGTGATGGTGGGTGAACTCCATTGGGTGATTTGACATGGAATGACTCTATAGTATACTTTACAATTTAGTATATGAATCATCATGAATTGACCTGTATACAATTGCACATTTGCTTTAGGGTCGTTCGTTTTGCTTGTTTTTTCTGCTTTGGAGCCAGTAGAGCAGAATGTTTTGTACGTGCACATTCTCTAGAAATCTTCTAAATGTTGCACGCACCTACTAGTCTCGTGCTCAGCTGCCTTGGAAACCGGAAAACACAAGCGAAACAAACAGACCTTTTAAAATCCCATGATGAGCCTATATGCAATATAGTATACGGCCTGATATATATAGACTGAAATTTTGTTCATTAACAATTCCCAATAATCTCCAGAAGTTAGCAGCACAGGTGAAAAATCCGTTATATTTTACCAATCGATTCAAGCTCGTTGACTAAAACATGTGCGAAACCTCCAATTACAATAGGATTGTTTTTCTGTCATATTTTCTGTGTTTTTTGAGTCCAGCACGTGTGATTCGACTTGGTTATGTGCGATTGTATGTCTAATCCTTTGTGAATGCTATTCTACTGTGTGCATTGGTGTGCTGCTGCTTCTGCATCTGCTGTTGTTATACTAGTTATAAATGATAGTAGTAGTGGTGGCGTTAGTATGTACTAGTTAACAGAGTTTCTCTATCCATCCCTGGAGAATATGGTTTGAGCTTACAAGTGGGTGGTGCGTACCATTTGCTACAACCTGAGTGACCGTTTCCTTTTCGCTTCTAGCTTTCTATTTGATGTCGGGAGCGCCATAGAGGCGTTTCGTGCAATTTTTATCATTTGGTGGATATATACGTATCCACCTTCATTTAAGGCTGTTGTTACGTTGCTGCTGGGACTATGTTGGAAACTTTGTAAGTCAACCCTTTCCCCGCAGATTGTCGCCACGCGCCTGTGTATGTCCGACTCTCATTCTATCTCTCTCTCTCTCTCTCCAACTATTGTGGCATGACCAAGTCGAATATTGAACATTACATGTGATGTAACTCTTCATTGTACCGGCCAAGTACGTACCACCATGATTCAGAGTAATTAGCACAATTTTCTTAAGTTTAACCACTGACTGCATGACTGCAGCCACTAGCTCTGTCACTTTTCAATTTATAGTTGGGAAGGTTTTTTTTTATTTGTTATTACTAGGCCTATAACATTGGACTGGCTGACTTTTAAGTGGTACTCATTTTTATTTCAAATATTTGTTAGCCGAAAGTTAATTTCTGCCAAGTCCAACTTCCAGAAACTTAAATTTCATGAGCTCTTATATAAAAACTTTTCATCCCAAAGTATTTTTTTTTATGCAAAAATTAACCAGCTCATTAATAACATGAAACTATTTTCAACGAGATCTGTGGTACTTTTTACAAGAGTTTGAAAATATTTTAACTCCCCATTTCTGCAGAACTCGAAATCTAAGCAACAAGTGTACGTGTCTTCTTTGTGGTAACATTTGTTAAAAATCGTGTGAGTCGATTATTTATTGACCAAACTGAGAAATTGTCCCCACGCCACGTGCCTATACAGAATTACGACTATTTAGGCACCCGGCACATCGTCCAGTTTCTCAGTCGTCCAATGACAAGGATTGTAGCTTCGGGCCATTCGTTTCACTTGTTGCAAAGTAGTGCGCTGTGCGACCAACTTTCTCCTCAAATACAATGCAAACTTTTCTCTGTTTACATGTTTGATATTACCTGCTGATTATACATTACACACCAGCCTACGTGGTGTGCAGGGTGTGTGCCATATTCGAAGAAAAACTGCAGGCCCACGGATCATTCGATACAGTATAGCGAGGCAACAGCAGCAGCTAAAACAACGAACCGGTGGCCAGGTATAATGGAAAATATGGCGGCTGAAATTCATGTGCATTGCTCGCATGTGGATCGATGATGTGTTACGTGTGCGTGTATATTAGCTTTTTGTCCATTGCCAGAGCCAGACTACCCGTGTTTTTTTTGAACTGAAAGAGACTGGGTTAACATTTTTCGTCCCGTGGTTATTTGTGCTACGCTGGAAATGCTACGGATCCCCTATAGTAAAAATCAGAATCGGCGGAATATTGCTGCCATAAAACACATTTATAGAGGGCATAGACTGCAGTGTGTGTTTTGGTACGGGCGCGAAAGGTTCAGCTCATCGGCATTCTAATTTATTCTTGCTGGCTGGCTTCGCCATTGGCTGAACCAGCCGAATAGGCGGGTCCCATTGGCTGACGTTGTTTACCGAGACAGACAGCCGATATTTTGTGACTATTATTGTAAGGCTCCATTTGGTACGAGGTATAAAAGATTCGGTTTTACTGTTGCTAACAAATATGGTGTAAAATGAGTTCAAATTTTATAGACAGTATGTTGCCCAAGTATCAGTCTGAGGCTGGACCGGGCGTGGTGGGCTACAACCCTCACCAACCTCGGATGTACCCTTACGTGAGTGTTCCCCACCAGACCAGCGCTACAACGGCGGGTTGTGTCCCCTACTGCTCAAACCCAGAAATCGCCAAATCTTGCCGTTTTTCCAACGAAAGCAGTTCGGACACTGCGGCCAATTATTCACTCAATCTGCAAAACTGTACGTCCACCCCCAGTATGGTGTCCCCCACACAGTTCTACCATCATCCGGGCTCGGATGCCAACTCACTAAATCCCTGTTCACAAACTCCGGCCAGTACTGCCCCTGATATTCCACGCTATCCATGGATGTCTATTACTGGTGAGTTCAAATTTTTACAACAACCAAAAATGATGATCAGATTGTAATTACCTGTCATTGTCTTTAATCCTCTGATTTTTAACTTTTATCCGTGTCCTTTCGTACCACCTTTCTCTTAACGGTACTGCAGGCACGTGTTTCTGTTGTTGTACCCCTCCCTCCCATGATCCATCGCTTTGCATTCCATCCTGTGTGCTATTACCTTTACCCCCACTATGGCAATTATTTTCCCCCTCGCTTTTATAGACTCCAAGCAATGCATATACCCTCAACATGGGATAATCCCCTTTCTCTTTCTCTGTCTCTCTTACATGTTCATTCAGAACCATTGCATGTATAGTCAACCCCTTTGATTTTAAGAAAAATATCTGTTATGTGGGCAAATATTTTACCTGATAATTCTAATGAGGAATGTGTTAGATTAGAATATATTAGATATACCAGGTACCAGTATCAAGATGTAAAAATGTCGTGCAAATAATTTCATTCCCATTGAGGATTAGATTTAAAAAAAATTCAGGATAGTGTAATTTGATAGGGTTAAAAGACAGTTTTGTTGTGGTAAAATCCAGGGGGTACTGTGTGCCACACGTGCTCGACCACGTGATCAATGTTTGATGTTCAATATCGTATTTCCCACATTTGAATATATGCAAATTTTCGCCGAAATGGGTAGAGCGATTGCGAATCAGCTGGCCCATTTTCCGGCATAAATTTTCGGATTTAATTATAGGGGGGTGTTTTTAAATTAGTAATCATTACCTGACTTTTAAAGCTTGTATGGCTTAATGAGGCAGAGAGAATAGGTCACGTGTTGTGTTGGGAAAGAGGGGGGAAATCCTCTGTGACATGCGCTTTTCCACCTTGTAATATCCGCCATTTTCTTTTGTAACAGGAATAGCTTAGGATTAGGTTTGAAAAATGTAGACATATAAATATTTAAATACAACATTTGTATGCAAATTGGGGAGGAGTGATGGGTAGCACCTCAATCCCACGACATCAAAAAAAATTGCATTTTTAAAATTATATTAATTTTGTAATTATATTCGGGTATTTTGTTGGGAAAAAAAATGATTGCAATTGTGTCTGAATGGGGGATAATAATGGGGTATAAAAAGGCAAATTGCACCTAATGTGGATGAGAGGAAAGGGGTGTGATTCATATATGCAAATATTATCTCATTAGAAATGCATATTTTTGACCCGTGTATATTACGCTTTATTATTATCACATTACATGGCTGTGCATATACATTTTCCCACTCCCACTATTAAAATGTAATTTTCGCTAGACAGACGAAAGTCCACTGGATTGAAGCGCCAAGAAAAATTATGCTTATGCTAATATTACTTTTCTGATAAAGGATTTTCCTATACCCAAGTAGACTAAATGGCAGATGCACATAATAGTTTTAATTTTACTTTTTTGTAAATTGTTCCAGTACATGGAATTAGATATTGTTCCAGTTGTGCTTGCTGCATATTATACGTTTTTAATTTTTAAAGGTGTTTTGCACGCGGTAATTGTATAATTTTTCCACAAAATATGCGCCATTAATTCTCATAATATATAAACGGTAGCTGTAGGCCCATTTAGAAACAATTTCTGCTGTCGTGAATATGGCCTGAAATTATCATTATCATTATTATATCTAAACAAAACATTATTGTAAACTGTTGTTATTCCCTCGTGTATATGCTACTGCTGTATACCACATAAAACCTTCTCCGTATTTTTAGATGCACTTTCAGATAGAACAACAAGCCATTAAAATCGTATCAAATTCAAATAAAAACTGTTATATATTTTATATATGGGGCATTGAACAGTTTCAATTTTTATTCAGGCTTAATGCAAAATTGGATTATTACAAACTGTAAAAGCTGTATTATGTGTTTGTAACCGCAAGTCTGTATACATGCACTTTTTTTTTACTCCCCCTGTTTGTGTATTTATTTATAAGTGTGGATATATATATGAGGAAAAAGCCCTTGTAAAAGCTCTACTAAAAATTGTCTTTATGAGTCGTAAACTCAGCCAATTTGAACAGCGGGGAAGTGTCAGGACAGGTGGGGTATTCCGCTCGGGTTCCCGAAATTTGTACTGATTGGCACATGTCAGTGTATTTTCGTACACTTTGTAGCCCAATTTCCAACAGGCCGTAATTTTTCTTCGGGTAAATATCCCACTCCATCCAATTTTACGACTGCATTTTAGGGCTCTTAATTCTATATAACCCACCCTTCGTGCAAGAATTTTAGAGGTCCATTTTTTTACCCATCCGGAAACGAAGGGGTAAATGCTGGGTGACCGACAGAAGCAATGCTATTTTTTTGTCCTTTACCTTGGCCTACAGCCACTTTCCAAAATGATTATTGCCTCATAATATTATATTACTCTCCTTTTATCTTTATGGCGAACATTTGAATTTTTTAGGGTATATATAAAGGGTGATTCCCCAATCGGCTTTTTTTTCAAATCCGTTTTTCTATATTTGGGACGATACGCATTTGAATACAGTAATAAAAATTATATAGCACTTATTAATGTGTCTGTATATTGTAATAGGCCTATATATCCACTAGCCTATATCCTTTACCGTGTTTATTAACACTTACAACAAGCATTACGATGCGAGATCAATTGCGAATAAATTATGGGAAAGCTAAACCCAAAATTTACAATTTCTATATAATATTGCTTAAGCCTGAACATATTTAAGATGCAATATTTGTTTGTCATGCAGCAATATAACTGTAATGAAAATAACGTGGAATGCTTGTAAATTGCTTTGTTTATGGACTGAACTCATTATAATTATTACTTGCTATAAAGATGCATGTATTTCTCACATTTCAGTAATTTATGGGATCTTTCTTATACCAATATACGTGCAATTAAAGTAATTGCTATAATAGTAATTTTTTAATTCGTCCTTTGTTTTTAAAATTATATAAATTTGTCAGCTGACCCCATTAACAGTTTAATAAAAAAAATTTTGCATGCTGAATTAATTTTAATACTGCCCAATTGAATCGTTTTTGGAATGCTTTATTAATTAATTATTTTGTATTGTGAACATTTTCTCTATTCTCAGCGTTTTTAAAGAGTTAATTAGTAATTTTTTTCCTCGGCTGCAAAATCAATATGTTCCCTGCATGCATGTCCAATAATTTTAAAAACAATTTAATTTAATATAATTTTTCCTAAATTTAAAAAATATTTTATAAATATATGACTATAAGGGTGATAATATTATTAGTTACATGCAATAGATATATATAGAGTAATTAATTAATTAATATTTTCCAATAACTATTATTTCTTTTAAAATCTAAATCATTATTCAGGTATAGGCCTCTAAAAGGCCTCTATTTTAACCGAATTAAAAGATTCTTGCCTTTTATGAGGGCATCAATGAAAATATAGCATGCATGTATAGGCTATATACTGTTAAAATTAAAATAGAATATATATGTATATATATATATATATATATATATATATAGTAAACCTATAAACCTTTTATGTTATATATCTATAACAGTATACGAGTGGCCGTGCTGTTATAATTACCTTATCAAGTATACACTAATTTTTATTTATATGAAGTGTTTTTGGTTGTATAAAATTGATTTTATCATTTACATTACCGGTATATATATATATGTATATTTCTTTGCAATCCTGCATGCTGTTTTATTGAGAAGTTTTATAACTTTTAATAGTATGAAATAGGTGTGAATGACTTTGGCATTGCTTTTTGCTTTATTATACGACGCCATTTTTGTCGTTGTTGTTTTCGGTTGAACGTATACGGGGAAAATGGAGTGGATTTTGGATATTTGTTACGTATTTCAACAGTCTTTTACCCACATTCACATTTAATTGTGAGCAGGATAATAATTTATTTCTGATTTCTGTAACTGGACTGCCTGCCTGCATGGTCTTATAAATCGTGAGTTAAAATATTATTTTATACAATATAGGCCTATACCGATGTACGAATATAGAAACACCTATAGCTATATATACATCCCATATTATTGCCGCCATTATTAGTATAACTTAGGCCTATATTATTGGAATTTTTTATTTTATATATATTGGAATTTTCTTAAATAATTTTAATGGTCTATAAATATTATCTGAATGGAGCAGATTCATGTGTGTTATTTAAATCAGCAAACTGGAAATGCATGCATGAATGCATATATTTTTATTTTTTGATTGAATTTGGATATTTTGAAAACATTAATGTTATACTAACTTAACATTAACTGTTATAATGTTAACTGCCATGCGCGGTATTTAATTAATATAGGCCTATGAAAAAGAATTATGAGAATTTTCAACGGACATGCACATAGCGCATTTTTTGTATTAGGCTTAAAACATAAGCCTTAATGCCATGAAAGGCGTCATATTTTTCGTTATTTTTATTCAATTTCGTTAACAATTAATTAAAATATAGGCCTACATATAGAAAAAGGATGCTACAAATGCATATTTGTTATAAAATTATATATCACGATTTGATGTACGCATCATATATATAGGGCAATACGTGAATATATATAGGCTTTTATTAGTTTTTTCCATTTTTCTACGCTAAACTCATAATATAACTCATATCAATGCATAATTATTTATTTTCATTAAAGGCATATAGGCCTATATTCATTTCTTATCATGTGCAGTGGGCCTGGTTTGTAAACTGTCCATGCGTAATTTATGTATAAAGTATTGGTATAAATCTTAGTCCTACACTGTATATAATTTCAGTTTGACAGATATAATATCATTTTAAAATTCAAATAAAAATCACTTTTAACTTGATCGATATGTATATTCATATATATAAAATATGAATTATGTATGAACCGGCTAGGTCTATATAGCATTTTATATATATACAGTCAAAATTTATCTCTGCATGCTTAGTATTGTATTTGAATTAAATAAAAAACTTGAATGTATACATGCAGGCCTATAGATAGAAATTGATACATATATAATGTAGACGTGAGTTGATTTTTCAAAATATCCCATTAAAAATAAATTGATTCCAAAATGGGCCTTTCAAAATAAGTTAATTAAAATTGACTTTTACCCATCCTTGTGCTTTATTTGTATTTTAAGGACTTGCATAAGGGTTTATATATGTAGTCTGCTTGTCACCCAGTTTATTGTCCATTTTCCACGAAAATATAGTGATTAAACACCATAGTCTGTTTATAGGCCTAGTTGTTGTTTTGAAGAATTTAAAGGTATATAATATTTGACACCCTCTTATAAATGTCGCTATATGCTGTTCAGCCCTTACCTTTACCAACAGATCATGCCCCTAGGAAATGGACTTAACGGTCGGCTTAAGTATTAGTGCCTAGGTGGACAAGGGTCATAAAAGATATAGACGAATTTTGAACCCCAATGATAAAAAACTAAATGTGGTCGTTTTCATTGATTTTATTGCCAGTTATCATCATTGGTCATTAGGACTTGAAAGTATATGGTGGTCAGTAAAATCGCCCACCAGCTAGGTATACCAACGAGGTCACTCACAGGAAAAAAAACCGTTATCCTAAATTTATATAGGAGGCCTATATAAGAAAATTCCACAGGCGTTGTAATTATAAGGCGTTTTGCTTACTGGACATGTCATATAATTTTGGTACCACATCCTATTGCACTGTTGCACTGGTCATTTTTATCTAGCGTTATAGTGATAGGCTATAATTAATGAAATTTAATATTTGAATTTACATTTGTCCATGGAATTATCTCCTTATAAATCCCAATTAAAAGGTCCATGTATACAGACCTATCATTTCTATATATACTTCAAAGGTGCATTATTTTCTGTTTTAAGTTTTCATTACCAGAAATATAGGCTTGTATTTTTATTTATAAATATAAGATTCAGTATTTTTTTAAATTATATAACCTATTGTATAGTATATAAAAAATGCTAAAAAATTTCACATTTGATTTTGCATTTTAATAACTTACATTCTTTTAATATTATGGAAAATTTGCAAGTTTGGCTTCAGTTTTCTTTTGAATAATATACAAGTAATTAACCATGTAAATATTTATCTTAATTTTAACAAATTCCTGTAAGTTAAGTTATTACTGTTTTTTGCATCCTTATTTTATGCATTTGTTTGCAAATCTTTTTTAAAAAAATGTGGAAACTCAATTTGCAGGTATACCGTATACAGGCCTATAATAAATTTATGTACATTTTAGAAATACCTTATTTTATAGAATTTTCAATTTTGAATAGGCTATCTCAATTCTAGTCATAGGTCCCCAGTATCATTGATATAAAATGCCATCTATAAACTGAAAGGGGAAAATACTTGCAAAAAATTCTGACAGTGTAATAAATTGTTTTTAATATAAAATCCGTCATGTAATTTTTTTTTGTATGTATTTTTATTGCGGAATGCAACACCGAGAGAGCCAAGATGGCGCCTGCAAATGACGTAACAGGTCGGCCATTTTGCGGCGCCTTGATACCGTGAAAATAGAGCCCGTGTGAATAGGCATTTGTTATTCCTTTCTTGCTGGGCAAATGCAAGCGTACGTGGGCATGCCGTGCCATAGTTATTCCCTCCATTCACGGCCATTGAAAATTACGCTCCACCTAAAGGCGTTTCCACCCATATTCGATACGGCGCTCTCGTTTTCAATTTCTTCCCAGGCATCATCCAGCCACTTTTTCGCCATAAATTAAAGCGAAACCTTTTTTATTTTCAAGAGCGAAATTTTTCGCATTTCTCCGGTTTTTTTCTCGCCCCCAATCAGTTTGATTTCTCAAATAAAATAGGCCTACCCGTTGACAATTTAAGGAGATGGGGAAAAGATATAGGCGGTCACGTGCTGCCCCCCAGCGTCCCATCTAGGAACCGACCATGTTTTTTTAATGGCGTAATAATACACGTTTAGACGAAAAATAGTGCATATGAAAAAGTAGCCCTAACCAGCTCGCCTTTTTGCTTAACCCCGGCTGCCACCTATCGGTCGCCCTTTCAAGCTTCTCTACCAGTTTTACTAGTCGCTAGTCAGGGTCTCGTGAGTGTCACTTCGCTTTGCATTATAACTGCGTTTTCACCTTGCGCCATAGACAGTATAAATGTATTGTATAGATGGTAATGGTCGTGTGATGTTAGGTTCACTCGAGGTTTACTTTAATAATAATCCTACTAATAATATCGATCGGTTGCTACTACTGCTGCTGTTGCCTCGTCTCTTTCTCCTTTCTTCCCATCTTTTCGCTCTTTTCTCTTTGGGCCCTGTTGTTGCAAAGGACGACGTGAGAACCGGCTGGCAAAAATAAAAGGATACTGTCAGTAAAGCCAACCATTGTTGTTTTGGCTAAACAACAAGAAGTAGAAAGGGTAGCTATTGTCTTCGGCAACTATGTCCCAACCCTATGCCACTGCGGCTTCTTTCGTACTGCCAACTATACAACAGGCCTTCGCAAATGCAGCTCCATTGGGTAAGCATTTGCCTGACTTGTGTATATATCCCCATTACCCTCCCCCTCTTTTCACCACCCCATGTCCGCCATTTTATTTCATCCCACCTATTTCTGTTTTTATGTGCGCCTTTATTATGTAAGCCTGTGCATACGCCCTCTGCGTTTTTTACGAAACAATGCATGCTTGGTTAGGGTATGCTTGTTCCGCGGCTTTAAATTGGGAGCAGTCTTTGTTTTTTATTCTTTTCATTATTTTCAATTAACACTTTATGAATTAATGCATTTTCAGCGCCCCCAAATAACCCAAAAAAGTTTATTTAAAAAAAAAAGTGTTTTGTGACTTTGGTTTGGGGGGGCTCTTTATGGCCCAATCAGAAACTGTCCCTTTGTCTTCACGTGACCGTCTTTAAAAAGCTTGAAATAGTGACTTTTTTAGTGCCAAAAAAAGCAAAGTGTTACAAAAGTGCTAAATTTGCTACTTTTGAAATTGTAATTTATGGCGCCACATTGAATGACCGAAAAATGGCTTCAATGGCATTAACGGTTTACATCACGATTTTCTTGTTTTGGCTCATGCAGTTTCTAAGTTTTATTTAAGACAAGTACAGAAGCCAAAAATTCTCTTAACGTTTAAACCGATAGGGACAATCCGCGTTAATTTCCATTAAGCCTTGTAATTATTATCCACACAATTTAGTTATTTTAAGGTATGGCACTGCTTTCAGTTTGGAAAACTCATCGCCAGGGCGCGCCACTGTATTCACAAACGGTGTCTGTAACAGGACCTTTGTCTCCATAGCCTTTGACCTCAGACGCTCCCTCATGTAACAAGAGGGACATCCCCAAACCCCCCTGGCCTTTGACTAACGGATAATTGTTTTCGACAATGCCAGTTGCTTTTACTGGGCACTAGATGTCGCTTCCTGAGTATATCTGTAGAAATGAATTCACAAGGACTTGACAAATGGCGGTTTTCCTGTTTATCTTTTTTTTTTGGACTTCAATGGTCATTTGAAATGAATGTTGCCTAAAAATGTCAAGATGGACATCTGGACAATTTGGCAGCCGCCATTGTGTGTGTATTTTCCTGCCATGTGCTTATAATTACGTTGTATATTTACGTATCATAATCATTAGTGTGATGTAATTAAGGGCCAATACACTCTCATGTCAGAATATTGGCAATACCAACATTTTATGACAAATAATATTATATAGGCTGCATAGGGAGAGAGGGACCCTAATTCTCCCCTTATGGATGTCTTTGGGGGTAATTGACCTCGTTTTGAGATCCATTTTGTTTTCAATTTATGAATGACATCATTGTTTCTTCCTTTCTGGAAGTCAAACGTTTCTTGTTACATGACAATTTGTAAATTAGGACTACGGTAAATAAAAATGCATTGCCTAAAATACATGTGTTGAGAAAATTCCCTCTAAAATGACATATTGAAACCCAATGCATTTTTTTATATTTAATTATTTAACATTTTGGAACAATACTTCATGTATATTTCTGGATTTTGATAAGTTAGAATGAGCCTTTTCAGTCGGAATGAATGGACCTATTTCAAAACTAAAGCGCCATCTGTGATGAATAGATTTCCACAACATTTCAGCCCGTCTTAAAATGGTGCCCCTTGTTATTTGCCATAGACATTTGGCGCCATCTATGAAGAATACTAACTTGTCCACACTAAAATGGCGATGAATTGCTACCGGCAGTTTTTTAACAAATGGTGCATCATGGGAGTACTTTTTGAAAGGGGAGTATTGAATCAAAAACCACATGAGTCCATATTTCTTGTTTTGAGAAAAAATGCTTTCAAAGGAAAATCCAGATTTATTGCATTAAAAAGTAGTTATTTTAAAACTATGAGCTTAATTTTAGATATAAAAAAAAAATTGTGCTTTGGCTTGTACTTGCTTTGAGTCCACTTTAATGTAACCCTATATAACCAAATTTGGGTACCAATGCTCAACATTTTGAACGTTGTGATTTTGGCATTTCTCATCTTCAGTGCTGGTCAAAATTGAAAAACGTTTTCCTATAGACACCCCGATTTTTCATTGAATTATTAGAAATAACAGCACCTTACGGGACTTTTGGTCATCACTGTATAAATAAACGTTATAATAAATATCAAGCAATTCAGCAACTTTTTTAAAAATGATTAAGAAACAGCTTACGAGCTCTTATAAATGGAATTGAGTTAAATTTGAATATGAATAGAGTAATATCTATGTTGATATCGCCATTTGAATATCAATGTGTTTATAACTTGGTGGACTTTTTTAGGCCTGTTTATTGAAACGCGTTGGTTGGAAAATAGAACTACAGTGTGTCCCAAAAAAAACCTAAATTCTGAACTGTTTCCAGTTTATTGAAATAGGGAGATTTCATGCTAAATTTTCACAAGTTCTGTTGTAAACTCATATTTTTAACTGTCAATCAGTAATAGGTTATTAATTAGTACAGACAACCAGTTTTCTATGTAGTGTGTATTGAAAAGTGTAGTGGATGGGGGATTGTGTTCTCTCTTCCCCCCCCCCCTCCCCCTATCTAATTATTTCACACTGCTCCATGTGTTAAGCTATTTTGTTACAAAATCAGGAAAACTATAACTAATAAAACTATACAGAAATTAGTTATATGGTAGATGAAATAATTAATCCAGACTATATAGTTTGGATTAATTGATATTCTCCAATTTATTTTTTCAATTGGGTATAGGCTTATATAAAACAAATTCTCACTATAGTTTAAATTGGGGTTATGTAGAACCTGGAAAGACGAGGCTTATTTAAAAATCATTTTTTAAGAAATTAATATTGTTTTTCCCAAGTTTTGAAATTACATGTATACAGACCCTATGGCATTTTTCTGATGAGTATAGGCCAAATATTAGCTATATTTTGATAGTTTCCTGTATTTTGACCCAAAATTTGACCCAAAGTTGGGAAAAGTTTCCTAAATTTTTTATATTTTGTTTATATTCTTTTATAAATTTTATAAGGGTTTCAGTGTATCACAAATTAAAGTTGGGATCAACTTCAGCTTTTTATAATGTGAATATATACCAATATAGACTATGAAGGCATGTAATATATAGTTCAGTATATATATAGATGGCTTAATTCAGAAGTAGCGAATGAGCCAATTTGTCAAAAATGATATAATGAACAATTGTGATCCTGGAAGTGTCCCATTCCTAAAAGTTATACAAGTAGTAAATGGTATACCATTCGTTAGTTTTATCTTTTAAAAATTTCTCGTTGCCTTTGTGACCTGGATTTTTATAACAATACTAGTAGCGAACGTGACAATATTCGCTAACTTTTTTATATTCACTTTATTCAATATAGGCAAACTAATGGATGTGCACTTTCGCTACTTCACACTTAATTTATTTTGCTTTCCTATACAAAATTAATCAAAGTCAAGTCAAAACTAGCGACTGTGCATTTTTAAGCCATTCATTTCTCAAATTACTTCATTAATTTACTAACATTAATATTTAACGAAAATGAGCACATTTCCTACAAAATATAGTCTATAGATATATTGTTTGAACTGTTCACCAAATTTCCACCTTTTATCATTGTTTATTTACAAGTTATGCCTTTTTCCATAAATACGCTATTATCTCAAAAGCAACTTTTAGCTTATTCGCCACTTCTGGATTAAGCCATCGATATAGGCCTAGTCTCAGAACACCAAATCTGGGATTCAACCCAAGTAGGCCTATAAAGTTCATTTCAAATAAAGTGAATAGGTCTACTGCAAACTTTAAAAATTATACCAATGCCATAGAATTCAATGTAATCATGTGCACTGGAAGAATTTCGTATTCCGTGGCACGTATTTAACTTAGACTGTGGGGGTCAGATTTTTTTACTTCATTTTTTTTTTTTTACCATCAAGTGACTTCACATTAACAATATAGGAGATTTGAGCAAAGAGAAAATGAGGGAAAATTGGAAATGGCGTCAAGAAGATAATTCGTCCATCCTATTTGTGATAAACCTTCCTCGTATGGACAGAAAAAAAAGAGGGGGGAAAAAAATTGGCTCTGAAACGTGCAGCAGGATAAATTGGATAAAAAAAAGTGAAATTGTGCCTCGCACATTTATAAGGCTTTCTCACTCGTTCATTTCATGTTGTCAGAGGGAGATGCCATCTTAAATCACTCACTAGTGTTATTTTGTTGGTCATGAGGGAATCTTTTTCTGATTCTGTGCAGGGGGCGCGCCAATCGGATCTTAGCTCTCATGCTGAGGTAAGATGATGATACACTGTTTGCTATCCATCATGCTAAGGGGGTTTTTTGTGCAAAAAAGGGGGAGGAACACGAGATCGTGTTCATAAAAAAACCGTTCAAAATGAAGAGTTAGGCCTAACTTCTATACTGGATATGGAAACTGTATGATATATGGCATTTGGGGGGGGAGGGGAAGGAAATGTGGGATGTTTTTAGCATGAGGATCTATCTATCTATTTTTTTTTCGCAAACAGCTAAAAACTCAATTTGATGGCGCTTTTGGGCCCACAAATCTCCTCGCAAAAATCTCCAGAATGTCGATATTGTAGGTTTGAGATGATACTGGATGTGTGAATAATGTATGTTGGAAATAGTAAACCATGGGGGAAGGATGTTATGCCAATCATGGTGGAGATTTTGAAGGGTTTTTGGGAGAATCCAGCTGCTTAACAGCATAAAAAAATGCATGTTTAATTGGGTTTCATCTTTATTAAATTTTGCTTCCATTATATATATATATGTAGACTGCTGATCGTGTTTAAACAGACATGCTATAGCAAAATACGAGTAAACTGGAAAGTAACCAATCAACTTTATGCTTCCTTACACATTCGATGACTCGTATACTCCTTACGTTGAATATACTATTCAGAGATCTTAGCTCTATATTAAAAAACCCATTCACAATGGCATTTGTCATACAAAATACAAAATAACTATAGTTAAAGCAAAACCCATAGGCCTACGTTCGATAGTACTACATGCAGTATTAACTATATAGCGATGACTAGTTTTAACAAAGCTCTTTTATATTAATACTAGTTAATACTAGAATACACTCCATCTAAAGTAGGCTTACTCCATGCATAATGCACCCTTTGACAAAAAACCCCAAAATATTTGGCCATTTTAGTACGAGCAGAACTGTATACAGTTGAAATCTATTCATCACAGATGGCGCTTTATAGTTTTTGAAATGGGTCTATATTAATCAGTTTCTAGTTCTCCTGACTGTTCTAGTTATAATGTAAAATGACTATATAGGCCTAGTTATATTAAATGAAATGTCATTTTAGTTAAACTCGTTTATGATATATAGGCAAACCTGGAAAGTACCTGCAGGTAACTGAAATATTTCAGTAATTCTAATATTAAATAATGCAATTTTCGCTAAGTGTGAATTAACTATTTAAGTCATTAACAATAAAAAATTATTTTGAATGGTTGAATATAAATCTCTGATATGTTATAGAGCGAAACAAAACTGCTGTTAAAAATTAAAAATGTAAAAATTCAAATACATTTAAAAGGGTGCCTGAAAATTCCAGATTCAAGGAAAGATTTAAGTTTCCTCAAAGTGCCTCTATATAATTATATAGTAGTGTAGGCTAATACACTTTTGCAAAACTCCTTTTGGTAGCGAATAATAGTAATATTAAAAAAATAATGTTGAAATACAAATTCCAACACCCACATGAACATGAACATCTGATGATGTTCTATCACAAGTTTTTGGTATTGTCCATTTCGGTATTTGTGTCAAAAGGTGTTTTATGTTAGTCCTATGGTGAGCCCCATGTTGTTTATAAGGGAAACTGCGGAATCCATTTTGTTGTGAACAGCTTCCTTATGTCCTATCCAAAAAGTGTATGTTTTTTTTATGATATAGAAATTCATGTACTTTGGTGGCGCTATGGGTTTTCGGAGGGTCGATTAATGGGGCTATTCTTTTTTACGTGCTATAAAAACCTCCTGAATATTCTAAGATGACGTCCTGTTGTGACGCGCGTATAAAGTTGTAAAATCCTAACTATATAGCCAATGAACGGTATGTCTCTGTTTTTGACGATTATGGCTTCTCGCTCTATATAAACTGTTATGAGAGGAGAGAGAGAGAGAATGGCATGGTGTGTGCTATTAGAGTAAGAAGAAGGCAGACGAAATTCATTACCCCTTTTATGAGGCCACTATAGTTAAATTTAAGATACATTTTTATTTTAGTGGGTGACCTTAAACTGGTTTTGATTGTTTATGGTTTCTGTCTGAACTGTGTTATGTTTTTGATGGGGGAACCCCTTTGCACTCGTTGACAGCCTCAGGAATGACGTCTGTCGTGAAAATCCCCAGTTATAAACATTTGATGGCCCATTTCCCACCAAAATGGCCCATACAAAGTACACTTGAAGGCCGTTGGCCCACGCGCCGTACTTTAATGGCGCTCTTTTCTCTTCCCGCTGCTCCAATGCAATGTATATGGGAGAACATGGAAAACGGAGACATTTGAATGGGAGAAGGTCGAGTTTAATTGGCAATAATCTATTTTTAATACGCAATAACTTTTCATGATATTGGTGTCGTGAACATTAAACGAATCGATAAACATCGAATTACATTGGCCCGATAATGGAGCCTTAAATATTGGCATTCGCATAAAATTCAAAATGCTTCCCATTCAAAACATCACTTTTCTTTTTCTTTTTTCCAAACTGAATGATATTATACGAGCGTATTTGTAATAAAAATAAAATCATGTTTGTAATGTGCCATTGAACAAGTGGGTACTTTAGGATAGGGCCCATTGCTCACACGCGTGAGTTACAGTTGGACCTTTATGGATTAAAGTTGATTCACGAGTTGGCTTAAGATTTCATAGATTTTGTTTATTATAGGCCTAGTCTTGTTTTAAGGGGGCTGTCCACACTTTTAAAAAATGCAAGCTCCTATGGGAATCTCCATGTTAACTAACGGTACATATTAATCGATAATGGCTAAACATAAATTGACGGGATTTGATTTTTTATGAAGGACAATT
>JAQIXP010001640.1:0-17614 GCA_034700285.1 Proteroiulus fuscus | reverse complement strand
AAATTTGTGAAAATTTGTCTGGAAAACCTGGAAATGTCATGGAAATTCGTTACTGGATTTGGCCAGACACCCTGCTTTCAATGACAAACTTTCATTTACCTGACTTTTTACGTTTTTGGAAATTTTCCCTTATTTTTCCCCGACAAAAATGATTTTCCTAGAATTTTCAGTTACTTGGGAATTTTAGGTTTAGGTTTAGGAATATTTCCTGACTTTCCCTGATGCATTTTTTAAATTTTGAAATACATTTTGAAGTGCATTTTTTTTACATATGGGACAATACTCCCCTTACAAAAATATTCCCATAATGCACTTTAAAAAAAAGACAGTTTTCGCCCAATTTTAGTATGTGCAATTAGTATTCATCTTAGATGGCGCCAAACGTCTATGGAAACTAACATGGGCCGCCATTTTGTTATAGGATAAATTGTAGTTTGAAAGTTTTTCATCACAGATGGCGCTTTACTTTCTCTTCCCTCATGTTTTACTTTCTCCCCTTTAATACATGAGTCCTTCTTGGCTCTCTAATCAAACAAGCTGGTAATTATTTATAAGTAATTAGAAGACATTTTAATGAGATGTTGCTCACATGAGTGGAAATTGGAGAGTTGTGCAAACACTCTTTTATGCTACAGTAAATTAATGGGAGTGGGCAGCATAAATGAATATTGTGCAAAACATGCACAACCATTTTAGCCACTGTCACTACTGGCCACTGTGCAATGGTTACCTTATGATGGGCAGTTTTGTTCATTAATTAAATTAATTAAATTAATTCAGTTTGATGTCTTGCCCATTATTTAAATAACCAGCTCACCTGTCTCTGTCTAATTTTCATAATTTTGCTGCACTAATTACTCTTTGTAATTGCTGCATGGGACCAACTTCTTGAAATTAAAGGGGAAATTTTCCCTGATATTACTTGACCCTGGTTCACAAATCGATGGATTAATTCACAAGTAGCGAATAAGCCCAAAGTTGCTTTTGAGATCATAGTTTTATGGAAAAATGGATAATTTGGAAATAAACAATGTTAAAAGGCTGAAATTTGGTTAACAGATGGAATTGGAAATGTGCTAATTTTTGTTAAATAATTAAATTAGTAAATTAATTAAGTCATTTGAGAAATATAAGGGTTAAAAAGGCAAATTTGCTAGTTTGACTTTTAATAATTTTGCAGGAAAGCGAAATAAATTAAGTGTGAAGTAGCGCATGTGCACATCTATTAGTTTGCCTATTGAATAAAAAGAATGCAAAAAATGAGCAAAAATTGTCAGTTCGCTACTTGTATTGTAATACAAATCCAGGTCTCGAGAAATTTTTAAAAGATAAAAAAACGAATGGTACCATTCACTATTTGTAACTTTTAGAAATGACAGCTTGTTGGGTATTCACTACTGTTCACTTCTGCAACTTTAACAATTATTAGTTAAATTAATTTCTGTAACTTTAGGTTCATTAGGGACACTTCCAGGATCACAATGAAATATGGTACAATTATCTCATTTTTGACAAATTGGCTTATGCGCTACTTCTGAATTACGCCATGGAAATAATCCTTTCGGACTCAATTAGGATCCAATTAGTTGCTGAGAGTAATATAAAACAATAATTCAACTTTGTATAATTAGGGAACTATTTTCTTCGTGCCTGCCTATTTTCTCCATGCCTGACTATTTTTGTTGTGCCTGGCTATTTTCTTCATGCCTGACTATTTTCTTTGTTTGTGACCATGTTCTTCATACCTGACTAGTTTCTTCATGGTTTCCTATTTTCTTCTTGCCTGACTATTATCTTCGTGCCTTCCTATTTTCTTCTTGCCTGACTATTTTCTTCGTGCCTGACTATTTTTTTCATGTCTGACTTTTCTACATGCCTGCTAATTTTCTTTGTGCCAGACTATTTTCTTCGTCCCTTCCTATTTTCTTCGTACCCGAGCATTTTATTCGTGCCTGACTATTTCCTTCATGCCTGCTAATTTTCTTCGTGCCTGACTATTTTTTTCATGGCTGACTATTTTCTTTGTGCCAGACTATTTTCTTTGTGTCTGACTATTTTCTTTGTGCCTTACTATTTTCTTCGTGTCTGACTATTTTCTTCACGCCATACTATTTTCTTTGTGCCTGACTTATTCTCGTACTGTCTTACTTTACAGGGTTATTGGCAACCCAGAATCTTATTGAACAAAAATTGTTTCACAACGATACCTTTTTAACATTGCCAAAGTAGTTAACTTTTTTAGATTTTCCAGCTGTGCTTATTTTCATGTTTTCATGAGTATAGACAGAACATGTGAACTATTCGATTAATAATCCAAATTTAATTGCATTTTGCAGGAACGTCTGCTTTTGTCTGTTCTGCCGCGGCATGTCGCCATGGAAATGAAAGCTGACATCGCTGGTAAACCAAAAGATACCATGTTCCATAAAATTTATATCCAAAGGCATGACAACGTCAGGTATGTAGATTAATTCATTGAATTAAAGTGTCATGCATGCATGGTGTATGACCTATCTACTAAATCAAATCCATTTAGCCCATGCATAACAAAATTAAACTCATGCATTTAATCAATGCAATGGATTGCTCTAAGACTTTTGGGCGTTTTGATAAATGAAGACCTAAAAATATTAGATTTTTTTTCTTAAAAAAAGAAAAGGTATTCATTTCAGAATTTGTGAGTACATTTTTAAGTTTTATTTATTTTAAAAATAAAGTCAGTGAAAGTCAGGAACCGTAGAAGGGACAAGCAAGTTCCATACGTGCAAAAGAATTTTTTTTTTAGAAAATCCAATTTTTTAGATGAATTTATTCTTGGGAATTCACCATTTCCTAAATTGATTAATTTTTGTATTTTTACTTATATGTTTTTAATTTTTATCAAAATACAATAGCTTTTCAGAAATAATTTATATTTTTCAGAAAAATAAAGATATTTTTTTTAAAAATTGATTAATTCAGGGAATAATAATTTCTCAGAATCTGTTTAAGTTAGAACTTTAGATTTTTTTTCTAAGTAATCATTTAATTCTGTATTTAATAATTTATTTTATCTTAAAATTATATATTTCTAAATTTTTGCATAAATGTAAAATACTCATAAATGATTTTACCAAAACTAGTTGCATTGAAGATAAGCTTTAATTAATAATAGGCCTATTAAAAAAAGGGAAACTATAATTCATGTTTTAATTGATATTTTTTTAAGAAGTGATTTTAGTTTAAGAATTAAAATTTTTTCTTTAAAAAATCAATGAATTCCAGATATTCAAAATTATCATTATTCAATTCTAAGACATCAGGACACTTGCCTGCATGCAAAAATTTGTAAATTATCATTCTTATTAATACTCTATGCTGATTACTTAAAATTAGTTAAACTCAAGGTACTCACAATTTTTTTTTTAAAATTTTGTAAAATTTTCAAAAAAATTGTAGATTAACATTTACTTTAGTTTTATTTATTTATTTCTATAAATTTGTAGTTATCAGTCTAATAAGAGTTATTTTTCCTTGCACTTTCGTATAATGCTACATATTTATAATTACATTTTTTAAAAAAAATTTGCAATTTTCTGAATTTTGCATTTTTAATTTATTCAAATTTTCACAAATTACATTTACATTAACTCATTAAACATACATTTTAACGAACAGCTTCAGAAGTCAGACTTCCGAAATTCAACAAAATTTAACAAAAATATTCTAAATAAAAATACAAATTTTCCTAAAACAATCTGGTTCCTCCTGTCGACCAGATTCGTCCACATTTATTCAAATTAACCCTTTTGGTGTGTTTTTTGGCAGTAAAAATGGCATCATTGATGCAAAATGCAGTTTCCGCTTGCGACACAAACAGATGGTTTTTATCTGCATTTGCATAAACATTCGGGGCTTGAACAGATATCTTTTCTGCAGAAGTTTGCATTCTGTTAATGTTATTCTTGCCAAAAACAACTGAAACATTTCCCACCGCATCCTGCGTTATCACAATGTCATTGATGACCCAGGTGGTAACACCTAGTTCAGTGACGAAATATTGGGCCTTGGTCATCAGGTCAAAACACCTTCCAACAATGGTGTTACCCCGCTTAAACTGCTCACAAAACACATCAACTGCCAGATCCTTAGTTAGGTTTGGAAAAATGTTCATCAAGGTGCATCCTGTACCCTTATCATCCATGGTGTAACTGATTTGAAATCCTTTTAGGCCAAAGGCCATGGATCCTGGTCTCGGATAGTTCATTCTGGCTCGAAAATGTTCTGTTTGGAAAAATATTGGAAATTGTATTCCCCAGAAACTTAAATTTTCTTTAATTTTTTTGTTGATATTTTAAAGCGATTTTGCAAGGTTTTTAGAACACATTCCAGAAAGTATCTTAATTTCTTTAATAAGGGGGTTTCACTAATGCTAAAGGCCCATTGAAATTCAATTTCTGAATCATTTTTTTAACTAAAGGTAATGTAGTAGAAAGTATAAGCAAAAATACCAAAATGTAGAAAATTATAATAGCTAGGTCCCTGTGAAAGCATTTATTTCTAAATAATTATTGGATTTTGTAAAAAAAAAAATTAAATAATGCATTAAAATGACACTGTCCCGTTAAAATGGCACCTCACAAAAAAAACAAAAAACATTATTACAAAATAACTTAATTTATGCAAAAAGGATTGTGCAGTATTTTAGCTGAAAAAATTTACTACATTTTGGTATTTTGAAAATTTCTTTGCTGTTTGTTTTATTTAAGCAAAATGGGATTTTACAGTGTTTTAGCTGAATAAATTTCCTAAATTTTTAGTATTTTTGAAATTTCTCTACTATTTGTATAATTTTATTTATGCAAGGGATTTTACAGTGTTTTAGCTGAATAAATTTCCCAAATTTTTGATATTTTTGAAATTTTTCTACTATTTGTATTATTTTATGTTTGCAAAAAGGAATTTTCCTTTTATTGATAAGTTAAGAGTAGACAAGAATGGTAGATATAAGAATTTCCTACATTTTTGTTTTCTTTCTACCACCTTTGGTTCAGAAATAAGACTGTTCCAAAGTGTTTAAACTTAGGAAAAATGAATAGGCTAACATAGATTTCATGCACATTCTCTTTCGTGCTTAAAATGATTCAATGAATTCTTGTAAATCTTTCTGGATTGTGTTACAAATTGATCCTTGCAAGTTTTCTAGCTAGCTTTCAATGATTTTAACATTTCCAACTTGCCTGTTTGGATATCAATTGCATTCCCCTTTTGGTAAATAATGCCGGAATCGTGAACTATCGAAATTGCATTATCCAAAGGGTCCAATGTGGCCGAACAATTCCATGAAGTATTTAGCAGAGATATTGTCTTGTCTAAGCTGATATCCACACGAATTCTTTGTTGGAGATAAACGCAAATTATGCCGAAATCAGTGATTACTGAACCAGTGAATGTCTTTTGGAGTTCATCCAAAACTGATGTTGTAAAGTGCTGGCCGGTAGCCTGGTTTTTGCCTGTTTTTGGTTCGAAACAGTAAAATTTTGGCATTTCCAAAACACCAGAAGCCTTTTTCATGTCCTTTTTCTTGTTCATATTTTATATTATTTGAGTATTTACGAATTTATAGAGCTGTTAGTATAAGTATTTGAAACGCTTCCTTAAGCTTAAATGGAATGATTTTTTATATTTGAAATTGGAACGCGTTTGGAAGCAGTGTTACCAACATAGGGATTTCGTCCAGTTGTAGTTTTAAATGGATTTGTTTTTAAGATTTTGTGAATTTTGGTTTCTTGAGGTAATATTTTGCTAATATTAGTGCATTTTTTTGTATTTAAGAATATTTTTCCGAAGTTAACAGGAATGTAATTAAGTAATTTTGTCCAAAATTGACTTTTGCGTTAGGCCTTGATAGGATAAATTTCATATTTGAAATTGGAACGTATTGGGAAGAAATGCTGCCAATTTAGGGCTTATTACTTTTTTGATTTTGTGAATTCTTATGATGTTAAAACTGAACTAACATTATATTTTTTTTAGCATTCTATTTGCCGATATCTGTGGCTTCACATCCTTGTCATCCCAGTGCACGGCCGAGGAACTGGTGCAGCTTCTCAACGAATTATTCGCAAGATTCGACAAGTTGGCAGCTGAAAACCACTGCTTGAGGATCAAACTTCTGGGCGATTGTTATTACTGCGTGAGTGGGTTACCAGAACCAAGACCGGACCACGCACACTGCTGCGTGGAAATGGGACTGGACATGATTGATGCCATTGCGTAAATATCAATATTTTTCTCTAATTTATTCTTTTCTGTTAGAATTTTTACCAAATTTTGTCAATTTCTTCGTTTTTAGACTTGTCCGTGAGGTGACCGGGGTCAACGTGAACATGAGGGTCGGGATTCACACCGGCCGGGTTCATTGCGGGGTGCTCGGACTGCGCAAGTGGCAGTTCGACGTGTGGAGCAATGACGTCACGCTAGCCAATGTGATGGAAGCCGGTGGCATTCCAGGGTAAATCACTATTTTGGACCAAAATTTTGACTTATTTTTTTGGAAATTTATACTTTTAGACTTAATATTTAAATTTTTTATCTCCAAATTTTGATTCATTGAAAAAAAATTGATTGGAGATTTTTTTTGTTTCAATTTTGGGTTTATTATCTCAAAATTTAAGCTTAATCTTAAAATGTAACTATATCTCTCGCAAAATTTCTCTAAATTTTGGATGGGTAACCTTAAATTTGGGCTTTTATCGCAAAATTTGAGTTTATTCCCAAAATTTCTCTTTAATTTGGATGGGTAACCTCAAATTTGGACTTTTATCGTAAAATTTGAGTTTATTCCCAAAATTTCTCTTTAATTTGGATGGGTAACCTCAAATTTGGACTTTTATCGTAAAATTTGAGTTTATTCCCAAAATTTCTCTTTAATTTGGATAGGTAACGTAACCTCAAATTTGGACTTTTATCGCAAAGTTTGACTAACGTTTATTACCAAAATTTCTCTTAATTTTGGATGGGTAACCTCAAATTTCGACTTTTATTGCAAAATTTGAGTTTATTTCCTAAATTTCTCTTAATATTTAGATGGATAACCTCAAAATTTAAGTTTATTCCCAAAAATTCTCTTAAATTTCAATTGGTAACTTAAAATTTCGACTTTTATCACATAGTTTGAGTAACGTTTATTCCCAAAATTTCCCTCAAAGTTTATTCAAAAAAATTTCACTTAATTTCTCTAAAATTTGAGTGGGTAACTTCAAATTTCAGTTTTTGCTCAAAATTTGAGCTTAATCTCAAAGTATAACTCTCTAAAATCTAAATTGAAATTTACACTCGAGATTTTGATTTTTTTTTCCCACAAAAAATAAATTAAACTGACAGTTATTTGCATTTCAGAAAGGTCCATGTTACGAGAGAAACCCTCGGCTGCCTTAACAAGGATTACAAAGTGGAGCCGGGCAACGGGGGTGACAGGAATCCCTATCTCAGGGATCATAATATCGAAACATATCTCATCATTCCCGATGAAAATAAGAGGGTAAAATGCTTTTTTTTTCCATTTAAAACTGCAATTTTGGCAAAAAAATATTTAGCAGTTTGTGTTTTATTCTTGCATCTATCTCCAAAACTGAACGATCCCTCACCACCACCATTTGTTCCCGTATTGATAATAGTTTTTTTGTTCTTCCAGAACGAGTTTAGGCCGAGCAGTAGCACGCTAAATGGCAGTGTTGCCAAAGAATTGAGAATGATGGGCCACATGGAACCTTCCAAAGGAGGAGTTCATAACAAGTACTTAAGTTTTGTGTTTTTAAAACTTTTAGACCTTATAATCTTTTTTATTTCATTTTTTTTTTACCAAAGAAATGGCTAATGTTTTTTTTTCGTAACAGGCTGGGTAGATCGGATACTCAAGAATATAAGGACCCAGAAGAAGAGGTCAACGACTATCTGGCAAGGGCCATCGATGCCCGTAGCATCGATCAACTTCAGGCCCAACACTGCAAAAGGCTTTTGCTAACTTTTAAGAAACCAGAGGTGGAGACCAAGGTGACGTTTATGCTGAGGGTTTTTCTAGTTTTTTACTCAAAATTTGAGTCAAAACGGTTTATTGCGAAATTTGAGTTTAATGTCAGTAGGTGACCTTTATTCTCGAAGTTTTAGCTTCTATCCCAACATTTTCATAAATTTCAAAATTGGAAATCTGGGGTGGCATTCTCGTCTTTCTAAACGAATTCGTTCAGCTGCAAACGAAGGGAAATCACACAAAAGTGTATTCTAGTCTTCCGTTCGATTCGTTATGCTCAACGCACGCCTATGAGAAAATGCGGCAATAACGAATCGTTATGTAACGACAGCTTCATGGCAGTCGTTAGCAGCTAACGAATTTCGTTATAAACAAGACGAGAATGCCACTCCTGAAGCCTCAACTTACACTTTAGAAATTTAAATTTTTACTTTAGAAATTTTAGTTTTTGTTATTTTTGTATCAGAATCTGTGATTAATCTAAAAACTCGGGTTTTTTTAAATTTAGAATGGTTTATCCCAAAATTTGAGTATAATCCGAAAATTACACTTTTAGTCAGAAATTTTGAATTTAATCTCAAAGGCTTAGATGGAAATTCCGAATTTTTATCACAAAGTAGAATTATTATTAAATTTTGATTTTTTTTCCAAAAAATTTAGAAATTTTATCAACAAATTTAAGTTTAACGGCAAAATATGACTTTTCCTGAAAAGTTAAAAAATTTTATCAAAAAATTACAGTATAATCGCAAAATTTGATTTAGAATTTTTACTTATTAACGCAATATTTAAAGTTTAATTTGAAAATTGGAATTATTCTTCGTAAATGCAAGTTCTTTAGAAATTTCGAGTATTTATTATCTCAATTTGAGTTGAAGCTGAGAATTCGACTTTTTTCTTAAAGATTCGACTGTTATATCTTAAAATTTTCGTGCAATCTGAAAGCTCGACTTTTTTTTTCTTTCAGAAATCTGAGAATTTAATCTTAAAATTCTATTTTATTATTCCCAATTTCAATTTTATTTATGCTAAAAATTTGACTTTAGATTTTTTTCCTTTAAAGTTTGAAAGTTTTATCAAAAAATTTTAGTACAATTGAAACATTTGCATTTATACCTCCTAATTTGGATTTTTTGTAAAAAATTTGACTATTTTTATTAGAAAATTTCATATTTTTGAGGTCTAAATTAAATTGAAAATGTCCAAATTATAGATTTTATCCTAATTTTATTTAATAATTAATTATTTTATTTTTTTAGTATACCAAAGAGCGAGACAACATGTCGGCCACATATTTCATCTGTTCGTTCGTCATCTTCCTTTTTATATGTTTCGAGCAGATGACCATATTCCCACTGTAAGCCAATTTACGATAATTTTTCCAATTGGTGCAAATATTGTCATAATTTCTTGCAATTTTTTTTAATTTTTCAGTTCTTTGGAAATGCTATTTGCATTCCTCATAGGTGCCATTTTAGTATTACTATTCATATCACTCATTCTTATCGAAAAATTCCTGGTAAGTTCAGTTTTCTTTCTACGAAATTTATTAAAAAAAAGTATTTCTCAAATAATTCTGTTCCGATGTTTTGTATATTTTTAGTTCCTTCCTTTGCCACTTTTACGATTGTCCAGTAAAATTGCAGGTAGTAGGGCTTGGACCCAAGTAGTGGCTTCGTGCATTGTACTTACAATGTTTTTTGTATCTATGTCACTTTTGGTAAGTTTTTGAACTAATATTCGACAGAAATCCCTTACAAACAATTATTTATTTTGAAGAAAATGGAAATTTTGATTAATTTCAAAATTTTTTTCTATTTTTTTGCTCAAAAATCACAATTTTGGATCAATTTAGACTGTTGAGAATTTGATTCCGAGAATCACAATTTTTGGGCCAAATAACTTGGATTTCAGCTTGGATTCGCTAATTCAGAATTCATAATTTTGGAATGTAAATTAAAATTACAGATGTTTAATTTCGCTCTCAAAATCAAAATTTTTCCGTCACAATTTTGCCAATATTGCGATTCCTGAAGACAAATTTTCACAAAAATTGTGATTTTGTTTTAAAAAAAACATGGTTTTCGGCCAAAATAATAACTTAAAATCATAATTTTACGTCACAATTTTGTGAATATCTTAATTTTTAAAATCACGATTCCATAGAAATTGAATTTCACTCTCCAAATCATAATTTTATCTAGCCCGTGGTTTCTGAAAAATTCACGATTTTATAAAATGTTCGATGCTGCTCCGAAAACGGTAATTTTGAAATCACGATTTTGCCAATATCATGATTTTTTAAATCAAATTTTCACGAAATCTGCAATAGCGGCTTTCGACCAAATAAACTAGATTTGAGTTTAATCGAAATTTGTTTTTCTCCAAATAATCGGGATTATTTTTGAATAATCTGGATGGTTTTTTTACTCATTTTTAGCTCGTCTTCGAAAATGAGCACTTGCAAAACTGTTTACGGCAGCACTTAAATTCGTCAGAAAATGTCAAAAATCGTTCTTTCGTTAAAGAATTGAATGTAGTATACGGTAGGGAGGATTTATACAACGCGTGTAGTCATTCGAAAACAACACATTTTCCAGAGGTAATATTTGTTCCTATTTTTTTTCAAAAAAAACCCAAATTTAATATCAGACATGCTCATTTTGTACTATTTACTTTGACATTTGAGCATTTGCGGTTTGCAGCTCTTAAGTTTAATTTTTAATTTTCCTATTTTCAGTATTTTACTTACAATCTTGTACTTGTGATGGTCTCCTGTTCAGTATTTCTAATGATGAGGAGTATTTTTAAACTAATTATTCTCGTCTCATTAATGATCGCCTTCATCTGCGCTGTGCTCATCACTCACTCGAATCTCTTCGACAATCAAGATTATCTACTTTTGGTTCACTTAGGGTCTGTACATTCAAAAAAATTTGCAACTTTTTGCAGAAATATTGATCTTTTTATCCCAAAATGTGTAAAACTATTGAAATTTGCAGAAATCCTACTGCCACAAGGGTTTCTTCGAAGTACATCACCGTGATCATCGTGGCCGTGTTTGTCGCCGGCCTTTTAATACACGGCCAGCAAATCGAAGCCACTTCTAGGTTAGATTTTCTATGGAAAGTGCAGGTAAAAATGCGGAGATTTGACAAATTCTGCAAAAGAAAAATATGAAAATAAATGCATTTTAGAAGTAAAGTGACGAATTTCTGCTTAAAAATTTGCGAGATACATTGAAAAATTTAGCATTTTAGCGTGTGAAAATGTGTGATTTATGTTGCTTTTTTGGATTTTAGGCAATGGAAGAGAAGGAACAAATGGAACATCTTCAGGCCTACAACCGAAAACTTTTGGCCAATATACTCCCCTCGCACGTAGCTGAGCACTTTCTTACCGGAGACAGGCGAAACGAGGTAAGTTTTAATGCCATTATACAACTCTGATGTCAAACTTTCTTTGGATGTAATATTTTTCTAAAGTTTTTCAATTGTCCCCCTGTGAAAACTGCAGTTTTTCTATAAAATTCTTTTTTTACTATTCAAATTTCAACTTTTTTGTAGTTCTTCTAAATAAAAGGGATGTTTTGCATTAGACGTGTACTTGAAAGTGTAAAATTATAAAAAAAAAACAACTTGAAATGCCGAAATTGTTTTTACTTGGACCAGAATTCCATTTGAATTTCGGTTCAAATACAAGCTGTTTTAGAAATTTCGGAAATTGGGTAGTTTTGGGAATCTCGGAAATTTTGTAGTTTTAGGAATTTCGGTAGTTTTGGGAATTTAGTGAAATTGGGTAGTTTTTAGAATTGTAAAATTTGTACTTTTGAAATTTTGGAAATTGGGTAGTTTTTGGAATTTCGGAATTTGGGTAGTTTTTGAATTTCAGAAATTGGGTTGTTTATGGAATTTTGGAAATTTGGTAGTTTTTAGAATTTTGGAAATTGAGTATTTTTTTGGAATTTCGAAATTGGGTTGTTTTGGGAATTTTGGAAATTTTTTACTTTTAGGAATCTTGGAAGTTTTATAATTTCTGGAATTGGGTAGTTTTAGAATTTCGGAAATTGGCTATTTTTTTGAAATTTCGAAATTGGGTAGTTTTAGGAATTTCGGTAGTTTTTGGAATTTCTGAAATTTTGTGGTTTTTGTAATTTCGGAAATGGGGTAGTTTTTAGAATTTGTAAATTGAGTAGTTTTTGGAATTTTGGAAATTTGGTTATTTATATAATTTTTCACTTTCACGTACACGAAAATTGTCTCTTAATTACGAAAAAAGACCAAAGAAAACAATTTTGCATTATAAGTCTTATTTCATAATTTCACACTTTTATGTATACCCTTATTTTTTTCATAAAAACTAGTTTTATCATAGTTTTTCTAAAGTTTTTTCATAGTTTTTCTGAAGTTTTTTCATAGTTTTTCTGAAGTTTTTTCATAGTTTTTCTGAAGTTCTTTCATAGTTTTTCTGAAGTTTTATCATAGTTTTTTCATAGTTTTTCTGAAGTTTTTTCATAGTTTTTCTGAAGTTTTTTCATAGTTTTTCTGAAGTTTTTACATAGTTTTTCTGAAGTTTTTTCTACCTGTTACCACTGAGTTTTCCTGGGGAGAAAAATATTTTTTATTAAAACAATAAACTTTTCTACACTATTTTTTGTTTTCGTTTTAGGATCTTTATCACGAGCAATGTGAGTTCGCCTGCATCATGTTTGCGTCCATCCCCAATTTTTCTGATTTTTACACAGAATTGGAGGCTAATAACGAAGGCGTAGAATGCTTAAGGCTCCTCAATGAGATTATTGCTGATTTCGACGAGGTAAGTGCCCTTTCGAGATGTTTTAGACGATGGATTTTGTGTTTTTATGCAATAATTCGTGGGTTTTTTTCTTCAGATTCTCAGCGAGGACCAGTTCAGCTGTATAGAAAAAATCAAGACTACAGGGTATACTTATATGGCTGCTTCGGGTCTGACGCAATCGACGTGTGATGCCGTTAATTATTCCCATATCACTGCTATGGCCGACTATGCACTAAGACTGAGAGACCAATTAGCCTACATTAACGATCATTCGTTCAACAATTTTAAAATAAGAATTGGTGAGTTTTGCCCTGGTTTACACCAAAAATTGGTGAAATTGGCTGGTTTGTTTACAGATTCTCTCAATAGATAAGTTTAGTTGGGTTTTACTATAGTACTTGATTTATTTTAAAAATACTTTGTTTCGAGGCAAAACTTTCTGGCAAATTCTTTGAATTTTCATAAATTTCTCAAATTTTTTGAATAAATGAAAAATTTTGTTAGGATATTCAAATAAATTTATTTATTTATTCAATCAAAATTAAATTATCCGAACTTAGTTTAAATTTAGGGAATTTTTGTTTACAAATAATTACTGCTTAATTTTTTATAAATTTCATGAATTTCTCAAAATTCTTAGACAAATGCAACTATGCAAAATAGCAGATTTTTCGATTCAAGTTCTTGTAAATTTATACAAGATTTTTCGATTGAAGTTCTTATAAATTTATACAAGATTTTTCGATAAAAGTTCTTATAAATTTATCCAAGATTTTTCGATTGAAGTTCTTGTAAATTTATACAAGATTTTTCGATAAAAGTTCTTGTAAATTTATCCAAGATTTTTCGATTCAAATTCTTGTAAATTTATACAAGATTTTTCGATTCAAGTTCTTGTAAATTTATACAAGATTTTTCGATTCAAGTTCTTGTAAATTTGTACAAGCTTTTTCGATAAAAGTTCTAGTAAATTTATTCGAAAATAGAGATAACTCTTATCTTATTGAGAAGGTTTTAGGGAATTTCCCTAAAAAAAATTGCAAATAAAATCAAGCAATAAATACTCGATTTTATTAAGTGTTGTAATTTTTAAGACGATTTTATCAGAATTTTTCTAAAAATAGGAATGGATCTTGGACCCGTTGTTGCCGGTGTAATCGGAGCAAAGAAACCGCAGTACGATTTATGGGGAAATAGCTGTAAGTTTTTTGCAAATTATATTTATTTTTGCAAAATCTTTTAAGGAATTATTACATTTTTGGCAAATTTACAGGTAATGTTGCCAGTAGAATGGATTCTACTGGAGTTTTAGACAAAATTCAGGTAAGAATTTTATTTTTTCATAAATCAGGTATTCTTTCTTTCAATTATTTTATCATTTTATTCAATTAATTTATCATTTTTTGAATTATTCAGGTAACCCAGGATATGTATCAGATTCTGAGTTCAAAAGGTTATCAGCTGGAATGTCGAGGGGTCATTAAGGTCAAAGGCAAAGGAGACATGATCACATACTTCCTATTAAGTGGAAAATAATGCCACGCATATATTATGTAAATTTTTTGAAAATTTCAAAAAGATTTATATGTACATTATTTTTAGTTAATATGCAATTTGCTCTTTTCTGTATATTCTGTACATTTACTCCCAACTCAGCTTTAGTCTTTCAGGGATTATTATTTTCTGGTCAAAATTTTGCTGAAAAATCAGGATAATTTTTACAAAATTTACAAAAATCACTCAATTTTTTTAAAAATTGTATTTTTTGAATTGTTTCTTGGATTTTTGCAGAAATTATATATTTTTTTTATTAATTTTTAAGCTACACATTTATTTTTTGTGAATTACAACTTCTGAAATTTCTCACAATTTTTTTCTGTAAAATGTGATAGTGTCTTTATTTTTGAAAACCGAACAATTTTATCTTCAAAATTTAAAAAAACATTATTTTTCTTGGAATTTTTTTGATAATTTCAAGTTATTTGAGATTATTGCAAAGTGACTGGCCAAAAAAGTCATAAAAATTGAGATTTTATGAAATTTCTATTTTTTCTGGAAATTTTTCAAAAACTGTATATTCTGTTCTGTCTTTTACTAATATTCATGTTTATGCACTGTTTACAGCTGTATTTATTTTGTATTTTATGATAATATAATTGTTTATTTATTTTTTCTTCGTTTTAGATTTTTTATTTGCAATTTTCGCAAATTTTTTGAGAAAATTTCTTGAAAAACTGCAGAATTTTTGCATAAATTGGATACAGCTGTGCGGAAGCTTACATCTGGGAACTCCATTGACAAATTGCCAAAATGCAGTAGGATTTTGCAAATTTTTTTAAAAATTCTGATAAATTTACTTTACAAGTGAAAATTAATTATTTGCAAATTTTTTTGAGAATAGTTTGCAGGTACATGGAATTTGTGTTTTTTTTTCCAGTTATTTTTGGCTAAAAGTTAACTTTTTTTGCAAAAAATTATTTATTTTTTCGAGAAAAGTGTAGAAATACACGAGATTATTGCCCTCTTAAAAGTCTTTTCATAAATTCTGATAACTTTATCATATTAAATTAAAAAATACAAACAATTTTAATTCTTTTGAGAAAAATGTTGAAATTTTAAATTTTTTATATAATTTTTTGCATTCAAAGGTTTCTTAAAATTCTGATAAATCCAAAGTCAATACACTCACTACCACATTTGTGTCAAGGTCTAGATAAGCATTTTTAGAAAAACTATAGTTTGATAAAAAAAAGAATAATAAAATGTAATATCAGTAGTGATATGGTATTATCGCATGAGTAAATATTATTTTTCATGAGAAATTTGCAAAATTCTTGCATATTTACAGTAATTGGGATAGTATACCAGACATAAATATCTTAATATCCCAAATTGGCTGAAATTTTCATGAATTAAATATTCTAGAATTATGGTAAAATTTAGCAATATTCTACACACTACAAAAATTTATATATTTATGTGTTTTTTTGATAAAATCTGACCTTAATTCTGAAAAAATACAAACAATTGGTATAATTTTGCAAAAAAAATTATCAAAATAAATTCTCAAATATGGCTATCAAGGCGCCGAGAGATACTATTATCAGTAATGTTACAACTAAATAGGAGCCTACGTGTCACAAAAACTTTTTTAGTTAAATTTCTCAAATATTTAGTAAATAGTTTTGCATTTCTGAGGTGCTAAATGCATTTTTATTCTGGATATCCATACATGACTGAAATTACTGTAAATTGTTCGTAGTTTGACGATTGGGATTTTCTGAGAAAATATAGGTAATTCGTTACTTAAATAAGTTGTGTATTTGTGTGATTTTCCTAGAAATGAAATTCTGAAATATTTTTGTAATAATATATAGAATTTTCTCTGAGTATGTATTTTGGCAAAGTAATTTTCAAAATTCTAGAAAATGTATATTTTGTACTTAAATATTCTTAAAATTAAGTACTTGTTGAAGTATTCTAAGTAGCACTTTTTATTTTACTATTTTTGGCTCCAGTTCTTAGAAATTTAGCGGAATATTTGCAGAATATATCAAATATATTTAAAATATTTAAAGTAATTAAAATTTTAAAATAGTTTAGAATAATTTTGTTTAAATGTTTGGGTTTTCAAAGCAGCATTTGATTTGCTTATTTTTTTTTAGTCATTTTACGTAAAAATTAGCAGAAAATGTTCAATATTTTCGGTTATTTTTACTTAAAAAAATAATAAAAAATGTGATTTATTTTTTTTGTTTTAATTAATTAAAATAAATTTCAGTTAAAGTAATGATATCAATTTTTATTATTTTTTTTTATAATTGCAAAATTTGCGAAATTTATAAACTACTTAGATAATTTTGAAAATTTCAGAAAATATTTTATATATGAAGAAAGTTTTAACAATACTGATTAAAATTGTGTGGAAGCACCCCAAGACCATTTGTGTCATTGAAGTTAAAAGCACGAGCAATTTTTGGAGAGGTAATTAATTATACACAGAGTACAGGCTCTGTGAGCAATGCATTTTTTAGTATTTCATAAGCAATACAAAAAAATTTAGTTAATTTTAAATTTTACTTTAGATCTAATTCCTTAATTTGGACATGTTCAATCATTGTCTCTGAATAAAGTTCAAAGTTTAAAGTGTGCTTCCCATTACGACATGGTCACTTAATGTGCTTTGGTTTACAATTTCCATGATCAATATTTCTGACCCGGCTACCTTCATGTGAAGGTCCTCCTTCATCCCTTAGTTGACGTCAAAAATTTGAGTTTGTATTAAATGAAAAATTTAATACAAACTGATTTAATTTAATACAAACTATTTAATACATATTTAATACAAATATGGAATAATATTAGTGTTTAAGTTAAATTAATATCTGGCCAGATGGAAATATTTCCTTATCAAAATAATAAAATAAAATAAAAAAGATGATGTCAACTGTTGGGGTGGGTGGGTGGGTCATTTCTCCAAAAGTTGACACAACTTTACAAAGGAATGGCTGGGTCCTAAAAGCAGCATTTTTAGTATAAGTAATTTATGAGCCACCCCTAAAGCCTCCCTTCATTCTTTTCTGTAGACCATTGTCAACATGAAAACAGCAAAAAATCTTCATTTCATCTGTAAGATGTGTAGCACCCAGATGTTCACAGGAATTTTCCCCAAAACGCTGTTTGTTGATTTCCCACTGGCAGAGTTCTTCCCCAAATAAGACAGACTTAATCACTTGCTTATCAACCACCTGTAGTTTATTATAAACCAGTACTCCTGTAGATGTATTACATCAAGATCAATCAATA
>JAQIXP010001639.1:0-17615 GCA_034700285.1 Proteroiulus fuscus | reverse complement strand
GGCACAGCCATTCATATCTAGTAAGTGTGTACTGTTTGAAATTAACTTGTTTCAAAGTGAGACTGTCCCTTTAAATAAATTCAGTGAGACGGACAAAAATGCATTAATTATTATGCCTTTGTTCGATGAACTAAAATTATGAATGTAATAGTATGGAAATATTAGTGATTTGAGCTTCTTAATTTTCTTCGGTTTTTTTTTTAGCAATTTAAGCACAACTCAATACATGCAGTTTAGCAAATACTTTTTTGTAACATACAAAGCCCCATTCATTGCTTCTATAAATCCATCTTTCATGGTTAAGGCAAGTTACCTGTTTTTGGAAGCCATTTTGTTTTTTTGAAAATGCTGGAAAGTTGCCTTTCCTAGGTTTTCATGTTTTTCTTCCTACTTGTAATTATCTTCTGTCAAAGTAGGACTTTCCCTTTTAAGCAGTCCTAAGTATTTGATATTGATGATTAGATGCAAGTAAATGTACAGCAATAACCTAGAACTCATGGTTAGCCAACTCTGTGGTTAACTAAGTGCCTAAGGGATTAGTTTGGTTAAGGAAAGTCTCACCTAGATGCAACATTTTTCCAAATTTATTTGTAAAGGTATGTCGCCATCTAGTAGAAACTTTACTTTTGTAAATACTTTTATGTCCATGGCTTAATTCAGAAGTAGCGAATGAGCCATTTTGTCAATTTTTAAATGAGATAAGTGAACCATTGTTATCCTGGAAGTGACCCTAAGGTTACAGAAGTTGAGAGTAGTGAATATCCAACAAAATATCATTCCTAAAAGTTAGAAGTAGCGAATGATACCATTCGTTAGTTTACCTTTTAAAAATTGTTCGTGACCTGGATTGTTATAACAATAGAAGTAGCGAATGTGACAACATTTGCTACTTTTTTTTGCATTCACTGTATTCAATAGGCAAACTAATGGATGTGCACATTGGTGATTCACTACTTCTTACTTATTTATTTTGCTTTTTCCTGCAAACTAATCAAAGTCAAACTAGCCAATGTGTATTTTTAAGCCTTTTATTTCTCAAATTACTTAATTTACTAATTTAATGATTTAATAAAATTAGCCCATTTCCTAAATTTATCAACAATATATATTGTTTTATCTGTTCACCAAATTTCAGACTTTTAACATTTGTTTATTTCCAAATTATACCCTTTTTTTCCATAAAAGCACTATTATCTCGATAGCAACTTTTGGCTCATTCGCTACTTCTGAATTAAGCCACCGATATGAACCAAGAGTGCCAAAATTGCATGATAGAGCTCAATTTAATCAGTGGATGGCGCCACATGGTTATCAAATCAATGGCTACTTCCTATGAAATTTATTTTTTACCAATTCCAGCTCTTTCCAAATGCCTTTCATCATCTATTTTTGGTCAAAATTTTTAAAAATAACTTATGAGACTTTTTCTTTAATTGCCCATGAACTCTAAAAAAAACAAAATGGCCTCCTTAAACAGGTCGACTAATGCTGCGCTAATTTGCCATTGGAGGCACGAAGTAGGCCCGGGAGAACTGAAGCGCCATTATAAGTTATAACCGTCTGTATTTCATTTGTCTTTTGATTTCCCCCAAAATTGATCGAATCTTGTGCGGGCTCGTTCCAGGACGTCCGAAGCCAGGGATCGGGTCGATGAAGGGGATGTCGTCATCGATCCAGTGTGAGGTTTACCTTCCCCGGATTTAGGAGAGGCTAAAATGGGAGAAAAATATCCCGAATTAGTTCTTTCTAGTAAGGATGGTCAAATGCATAAGAGCGAAATAATAGTTTAGATTCTTATTTAATTAGAGAGCAAATTTTAATGTGAAAGTTTTGAAAGCTATTTTGTTTTATTTAGGAAATATATTTTTTAAGCCTTTCAGTAGAAACAAAGCAGTCACTGTTGACCTTTTCCGAATTTGTTTTTGAGTCTAAACAAAAATCGGGGATGTGAGTGGTGAAAAATTGTGAAAAATTTGAATAGTCAGAAAATCAGTGTGGAAAATGTGAAAAGGCAGGAAATGGCTGAGTACCGTAGGGCCACTCAGTGATAAGACGGATGAGAAAAAATTGTGAAATATATGAAAATCTGAATGGTGAAAAATTGTGAAATATATGAAAATCTGAATGTTTAAAAAAATCAGTATGAAGATGTGAATACACATGGAGCAAATAATTGAGTACTCAGTCATAAGATAATGCAAACAAAAAATTGTGAAAAATGTGAAAATTTAAAAAGATCAGTGTGAAAATATATGCCGAAAAAAATACAGCAAACAGCTGAGTAGGCCTACTTAATGATATGAGAGCTGTGAGCCTGTGAAAAATTGTGAAATATATGAAAAGCTGAATATTCAAAAAACTTAATGTGAAATATGTAAAAAAGCAAATAGTAAAATGCTTAGGGGTGTGACAGAGATAAAATATTGTGTAATATATGAGAAATTTTAATATTAAAAAAATCGGTGTGAAAAATGCAGCAAGCAGCTGAGTGAGTACTCAATGAAATGGCAGATGTGAAACATTTTCGAAATTTATGAAAATTAAAAAAAAAAAAAGAGTGAAAAAAGGTAGCAAACAACTGAGTACTCAGTGATAAGATAATGTGAAAATTGTAAACTATATGAAAGATGTGAAAATTCAAAAAAGTCAGTGTGGAATTGTGAAAAATGCAGCACTCAGCTGAGTATTACTGTGTGAAAAATATGTAAAAAAAAAAACCCAGACAGGCTGTGTGAGAATTTAAAGGATTTTTCAAAATTCTCTTAAGAAAAGAGCTATTAAGATTCAAAATAAAGTTTATTCCATTCGAAAAATAAATAATATAATTAGCAGCACCTATTTCTGCAAAAACGCATTTCGGAATAAAAGGTGGCAAATTTCTGCATAAAAATTTAAATTTATGTCCTGTAGAAATGTGATCTTATTTCTCAGAAATGGTGATGTTAGTCTCAATATTCTTTCTGCAGAATTTCGTCACTTGAATTCTGAAAATAGTTTCTGTAGAAAACGTTTTCATATGGCTATTGTTAATGCTAAGAAATAGAATTGGAAGAAAAATCTGCTATTGTTAATGCTAAGAAATTAGCAGAAACAGTTAGCCTATAGTTATATATAGTATATAGTATTATAAATTACAGTGAACAATTTGAAAAATTAGACACTTCAAAAAACAAAATAGCTTCCAGAAATGGGGAATTGCATGGTTGATGCAAATTTACAGACAGAATAATAATTAATTAATGTGCAAGGCTTGTTAAACAATTCATTTTTTAATAACATTTACCAATCCTCTGGTTGTTCCGGGGTCATGTGACCATTGTCTCCATTTTCTTGGATTAAACTCTGGTTTATATCTACCACAATCAAGCACCATATAAAAACCAAATTGGACGAAAATAGAAAAAAAAATGAAAATAAATATATAAACAATCAGGCAATAAACAAGACAGACTTATTATTTAAATAAAGGAATGAGAAAAATCATGCAAAAAATGGACTTTTTAGCAAATTCACCAATTCTATGAGATTTTAAATTGTTACAAGTTATTTTGAAAACAACGAGAATCAATAGTTGAGAAGGGAGTAGAAATTAATATTTAATCGAACTTGCCATAATTCAGAAATCATGACTTTTCGAAAATACTTGGGAGGCGCCATTTTGACCTTATTATTGCATTGATGTCTATATTACATTAGTGATTGGCGCCATCTAGGAGTTACTTTTGTAAATTAGACCATTTCAAGTGTTCGGGTATGACTTCACATTTTTCATTGGACTAGTTGTGCGTTTAATTCCTAAGATGGTAGACAAAATTGAATGGTTGAAATCAACTGAATATGTAGATGGCGCCACTTATTTTTGTAAATAAAAACTATTTGAAATTAAAATTAATGTGAAAATCAATTTCTATGTCCTTCTCAATTTTAACACTTTTTTAAGAACTGTGCAAAGGAGGTGATGCTTGGTTAGGGATAACCTATGACTCATGGTCAGCTAACTATGTGGCCAGACAGGATCCAATTCTGTGCTCCAAGTGTAAGCTGTTTGTTACCTCCCAATATTTCGATGGTTTAATTCAGAAGTAGCAATGAGCCAAAAGTTGCTTTCGAGAGAATAGCGTTTTTATGGAAAAATGCACATTCGATAGTTTGATTTTGATTAATTTTACAGGAAAGCAAACTAAATTAAGTGAGAAGTAGCGAATGTGCACATCCATTCGTTTACAGATTGAATAAAGTGAATGCAAATAAAGTAGCAAATTTTGTCAAATTCGCTACTTCTATTGTTATAAAAATCCAGGTCTCGAACAATTTTTAAAAGTTAAACTAACTAATGGTACCATTCACTACTTGTAACTTTTAGGAATGATACCTTGTTGGATATTCGCTACTCTTCACTTCTGCAACCTTAAACACTTATTGGTTAAAATAATTTCTGTAACTTTAGGTTAACTAGAGGGACACTTCCAGGATCACACTGGTTCACTTATCTCATTTTTGAGAAATTGGCTCATTCGCTATTTCTGAATTAAGCCTGCGATTTGATCACGTTATTAAAATTTTCTGGCTTTTGTTACTATGCCAGTATGATTGGTGGATTTGCCAAAAGTAAGCAGTGAGTTCTGATTGGCCATGCCAACTCACCGAGAGGTTGTGAAGGGCTTCTGGAGAGCACAGGAATGTCCCTCGGAGACACCATGGTTGGTGGTCCTCTCGTTTCTTCCTTGATTATTTTCAACGGCTCGTCTGAAACGAGGAGAAAAATCGTGGATTAGGGCTAATCTTCCCGAAAATCCCGTTGGATTTACAAACGGATGTTACTGTCTTACCAGAACCTTCGGATTTGGGTGTGCCTGTCCACTTGATGCCAGTTTCCAGAGGGATTGTCCATTTCACGGGTTCCGGGGATCTGACCAGGATTTGCTCCGGGGATTTAACCCTGGTGGGTTCTGGTGGCGACTTCATCATGATGGTCTCCTCTATCTCCTTCGATTCGCTACGGGCTAGCTGGACGTTCTTGCCGGTGTCACTGTCCAGGCTGTCATCTGTACGGAAATATTTATCATTAATGCAACCTTGGAATGGTTTGAGGCACTGCTCTGAGAGTTTCTATTTAATATTACCAAAATTTAGGAAAACTAGAGTTCTCTTACTGACCTGAAAAGTTATGGAAATTAAATTTTATCAGGGGAAGTCAAGGGAAAACTATCTCGTTCCTGTCCTGAAATATTGGGGTTCTTGTCAGGGAAAACTTGTTCTGGTCAGGAAAAACTGTGGTTCTTTTCAGGAAAAAATCGTTCTGATCAGGGGAAACTGTGGTTCTTGTCAGGGGAAACTCTTCTGTTCAGAGAAAACTTGTTCTGGTCAGGGAAAACTGTGGTTCAGGTCAGACAAAACTCTTGTGTTCAGAGAAAACTTGTTTTGGTCAGTGAAAACTGTGGTTTTGGTCAGGAAAAACTCGTTCTGCTCAGAAAAAAACTTGTTCTGGTCAGGAAAATCTGTGGTTCTGTTCAGTGAAAACTTGTTCTGGTCAGAAAAAACTCGTTCTGGTCAGGGAAAACTGTGGTTCTTGTTAGGGAAAGTTTCTTCTGGTCAGTGAAAACTGTGGTTTAGGTCAGGAAAAACTCGTTCTGGTCAGAAAAAAACTTGTTTTGGTCAGGAAAATCTGTGGTTCTGTTCAGTGAAAACTTGTTCAGGTCAGACAAAAACTCTTGTGTTCAGAGAAAACTTGTTCTGGTCAGGAAAATCTGTGGTTCTGTTCAGTGAATACTTGTTCTGGTCAGAAAAAAACTCGTTCTGGTCAGGGAAAACTGTGGTTTTTGTTAGGGAAAGTTTCTTCTGGTCAGTGAAAACTGGTTTTGGTCAGGAAAAACTCGTTCTTCTCAGAAAAAAAACTTGTTCTGGTCAGGAAAATCTGTAGTTCTGTTCAGTGAAAACTTGTTCTGATCAGAAAAAAACTCGTTCTGGTCAGGGAAAACTGTGGTTCTTGTCAGGGAAAGTTTCTTCTGGTCAGTGAAAACTGTGGTTTTGGTCAGGAAAAACTCGTTCTGCTCAGAAAAAAACTTGTTCTGCTCAGAAAAAAACTTGTTCTGCTCAGAAAAAAACTTGTTCTGCTCAGAAAAAAACTTGTTCTGGTCAGGAAAATCTGTGGTTCTGTTCAGTGAAAACTTGTTCTGGTCAGAAAAAAGCTCGTTCTGGTCAGGGAAAACTGTGTTTCTTGTTAGGGAAAGTTTCTTCTGGTTAGTGAAAACTGTGGTTTAGGTCAGGAAAAACTCGTTCTGGTCAGAAAAAAACTTGTTCTGGTCAGGAAAATCTGTGGTTCTTTTCAGGAAAAAATCGTTCTGGTCAGAAAAAAACTCGTTCTTGTCAGGGAAAACTGTTGTACTTGTCATGTAAAACTTGTACTGGTAAGGGGAAACTTGTTTTGGTCAAGGATAACTGTGATTCTTATCAGAAAAAACTCGTTCGGGTCAGGGAAAAACTCGTTCGGGTCAGGAAAAAACTCGTTCTGGTCAGGGAAAAGCTCGTTCTGGTCAGGGAAAACTGGTTCACATTAGGAAAAACTCATTTCTGTAAGGGCCCTAATTCAGTATGACTCCCATAAAACAAAATGGCGCCCTCCATCCCCCAAGTGGGCTATGATGCCAACTTTTCATCGTCCATGTCACCTGTGAATGGCTGATCATCCTCACCGTTGACCATCACCGAGCTCTTAAGCGCCTGGTGCTTTGGCACGGCGACGCCGTGCACCGTCGCCGCCGTTGGAACGTTCTTGGGGACCGGACGTCCGGCATAGGTGGATTTAACTATGCCACCAGGTGCCGCAGCAACTGCTGCATAGGCACTTTGGGGGTGGGCTCCCACGGCCGGTTTCGCGTGGGTCCGTGGGATTGCCTCTTCGGCGTGATGGGCGGCCTTCACCGGCCGAGTGCCGCTCGGGGCGGTCTTGGGTCGTGCAGGAGTCACGGAGGTTGCCAATGATGCTGAAAAAATAAACCGTAAAATAGTATAGTTATAGAAAGAAAAATGGCTGCCGAGTTCGGGGCGGCGGCTTACTTGGCCTGGGGCGCTTGACCTCAGCCTTTCGAGGCGCCTCGCTGGCGCCGCCGTTGAGGACTCCGTTCACTTGGGCCTTACTGCCAGGAACGATCATGGACATGGGTCTGGGAGCTCGCTTCGGGGACCGATGGGCGCTGGATGACCGGGCTGAAATTTAGGAAAATTTCGGACGTTGCATCATGGGAAGGGGTTCTGATACATTCGGGGAAGTGGTTCTTAAACTTGCCTGGAGGTCCGGCCTTGCTGCCGTCTTTCGCCGTCGGGGTCTTCTGGATTTGGACGGGCTCAAGTTTATGATCCCTTGTAGGGGATGTTATCATGTAACCTGTTTCACCTGAAAAAATCATCATGTTAGTACATGATCTTCAAACTAGGTGGCGGTAGCATTCAAAATATCAATTTTGTGGAAAAGAGCTCATATGCTGGACTATTAATTCCTGTATGTAGTGATAAAATTCCTTTATTTCTGAAAAAAAGCACCTATAATATTTCTATATTTATTAAAACAAATGTTAATAATGTTCCTATATATTGGAGAAGAATGCCTACAACATTCCTAAAGTATTTGGAAAATATTATCATATTTTGGGGGAAAAAATTCCCATAAATATGCCTTATTTTATGGAAAAATTCATGTGATATTCTGAAAGTATTTTGAAAAAATTCCTATAATATTACCTTATTTTGGGAAAAAATTACCATAAATATGGCTATATTTTAGGGAAAATTTCCTATACTATTCTCATTTGCAAAAATAATTGCTATAATATTCTGGAAAATATTCCAATAATATTATCATATTTTGTGAAAAATTTTCAATAAATATGCCTATCAATTAGGGAAAAATTCCTATAATATTCTCATTTGTAAACAAATTACTTTAATATTTGAAGTATTTGAAAAATATTTCTATTATTTCCTTGGAAAATTCCTATAATTTAGGGAAAAATTCCTATAATATTCTCATTTGCAAAAAACATTGCTTTAATATTCATGAAGTATTTGAAAAAAATATTTCTATAATTTCTTTGGAAAAATTCCTATAAACATTCCTATTATTTAGGGAAAAATTCCTATAATATTCTCATTTGGATAAAAATGGCTATAATATTATTACTAAATTTTGTGAGAAAATTGCAAGAATGTTCCTATACTATTTTAAGAAAAATACATATTTTGTGAAATAATAACATTCCTATTTTTGGAAATAAGCCATGGTGTTCTAGCCCGCTGCTTTAAAACAATTTGGGGGAAAAAGCAAACATTTGCAAAAACAAAATGGCTGTCGTTTACCCGGTGTTGGCGTCGTTCGTTCCAAATGATGCCGTACGGTGGATTGTGGTCTCACGCTGGCAGCTACAGAATCATCGCTTCCAAGGCCTTTGGGATGCTTGGAAGTGCTGGAATAATTTAAAAAAAAGTTTTTAAAAGTTTTGAAATAATTTTGGATTTTTTTCATACTGAATACATACGGGGTTGGATCAGGGGAAATGCATGCACATCAATATTAAAGCAATGCATTTTTGTGATTATGATGGATTCATGGAGTGATTGCAATGCATTATTTTGGATCCATGTTAACTGTGACGTTACGCCCACGTGGTTGTGTGACCAACTCACGAGTCCAAGAGTTTCCTACATGGTAGGCCTACTTATAATTTTCTAGTTCCCATTTGCTACAGAATTGCACACCTGTTTGTGATTACTTTATTATTTAAATGTATTTTTTGGCTATTTATTTTGTATTTCTATGGGGGAAAACCACTCCAAAACCACCCCCCACACTAGCCATACGGTTATATACTCATTTTTAAAAGCCATCGCATGCAGTGCCAAAGTGCAGTCAACTAAATTGCCATAAGTAACACGTAAAGCGATGTAGCAAAACGAAGGAGATGCCAATGTAACACACACCAGAAAATAACTTTATAAAGCACTAAAATCCAATGTAAATTCCCATTCAAAATTTATTGTTTTGTGGGGTTTTTTCCTAGAAAAACAAGTAAATCTCCTTGGAAATTATATTTTGAACTCAATGTTTGCATGACAATTGTGAATTTTCAATAGAAAATGTAATTATTTACAAGCCTAACTTAATTTCCCAAAAATCTTGATTTTTGAAACCAAAATCGATATGTTATTTTAGAAATCATGATTTCTCTAAAGTTGTGATTTTGTAATCATGCAGAATTCAAAATTTCATTGAATCATGATTTCTAAAATCACAATTCAAAGCTGATATCGATTTTAGTTTATTTGGGGCAATTAAGGTTAGGTATGTAAATAATCTATATTTTTTATTGAAATTTAAATCATTTGGACCAAAAATTGTGATTTATGAATAATTTACGATTTTCCCAAATTGCAATCTGTATTTCGGACCTAAAATCAAGATTTGGAAATCACAATTTTTTGCAAATTCCGGATTATAAAATCAAAACGCTAAAAAATCCCAATTTATGGATTCTATTAATTCTATCAATTCAAGAAATTTTTTTTGGTAATTGTTTTTGAATCAAGTTTATATATCTCAAAAATACTTATTTTTGAAACCAAAATTAAAAATTGTCACAGAATTGTGGTTTTATAAATTCAAGATTTATTCAAAGATAAATTCAAGATTTATAAATTCAAGAAATTTTTTTTGGTAATTATTTTTGAATCAAGTTTATATTGGGAGCTGGGATGAAAGACTGAACTAAAAATTGCTGCTCAAGAGTAATTAGTGAAATTTTCTTTAATGTGAAAAGACATTATATCTCAAAAATACTTATTTTTGAAAACAAAATTCAAAATTGTCACAGAATTGTGGTTTTATAAATCAAATTTTGCCAAAAATGTGATTTTTAGAATAGTCATTTTTAGACTGGAAATCGACATTTTATAGAAATTTCGTTGATATCAGAAATTCAGATTTTGCAAAAATTATTATATCTAAAAGCAATCAGTTTTTAAAATAAAGAAATTGAAAAAACTGAGAAATTTTGCAAGGATTTCACCTGTGATTTTCAAGATGGCACAATGCCTATAAACTATGACAAGAAAGTTTTCACCCCTTTCTTCATTTTTTAGTGAATTTTTTGCACACAAAAATTCAAAATGGCTGCTCCCTGCATTTTAGCTGCATCCAAGTCGTCTCTATACGAGTGAATACACGAAAAACTGTGCCAAATTTTTTCAAAAATAAAACAACCATTCTAATATATAGCTGGCTGCACGACAAGCAAGCAAACATTATGACTTGCAAACCTACTTCTGGCCTGGTTTGGGCCTGTGGGGGGAGCTGTTGGAAGTTTTCTTGGTGGGTAATTGACCTGCTTTGACATTGGTCACATGGGCAGTTTTGGCTGCTGTGCCATTAGGCCTACTATGTGAGGTCTTCTTCACCGTACTTTTTGTCTCTTCCTTGTTTTCCGTGTTTCTAATCGTGTATAACGAACATAAAACAGAACGGTCAAGCGCCGGTCACCTGGTGGCCGAATTCTGTGCTAAATTTTGTGGATTGTTTATTATGAGATGTGGGATGAATCGGTTAGCAATGAGGTTCGAAATGATCAAAAAGATGGGGTGATGGCATAGTTGAAATCAAGGAAGCTGGTTAGCCATGTGGTTGGTTAGTTAATTACCTCGGAGTCGTGGCCAGAGCCAATGCTGACAAGTTGGTTCGCGTGGATAGCTCTTCGATCATTTGCTGTCGGGTGTACGGTTTTGAGAGCTTCTCCGGGGCCAGGTTACTGTTGATGGAGCGGCACTTGTACTCGCCTGCCTTCTTTCGGAGTTCCATGACTTCCCCGTACCACGGCACTCCCTCATTTATTTCATTCTGCAGAGAAAAGTTTGGGAAAAATAAAAATAATTTCAGGAAAAATCAGGATAAAATTCTACAAAAGGCGTCATCAGACCCTTTCCTGAAGCGCCATCATGCTTATTCATGGAATATACATGCTTTGCCAAAGTGCTTTTAGTCAACAAGACGGTGCTCCGTGTTGACAGAAATATTAAGTACGAGCACTATTAAAAAATGATCTTTCAAAACAGTACCATCAGGACCTTTCTTGAAGCGCCATCATGCTTATTCATGGAATATGATATATGTTTTGTCAAAGTGCTTTCAGTGAACAAGACGGTGCTCCATATTAACAGAAATATTAACTACGAGCAACATTAAAAACAGTATCCATCAATTAGCAATATCTGGCTCTTTTCTGAAGCACCATCATGCTTATTCATTAAACATACAGGTTTTGCAAAATGCTTTCACTGAACAACCACAAGATGGTGCTCTGTGTTGACAGAAATATTAACTACGAGCGCTATTAAAAAATTATCCTTCAAAATGGAACCATCAGGTCCTTTTCTGAAGCGCCATCATGCTTATTCATTAAACATACAGGTTTTGCAAAATACTTTCAGTGAACAACCACAAGATGGTGCTCCGTGTTGACAGAAATATTAACTACGAGCGCTATTAAAAAATTATCCTTCAAAATGGCACCATCAGGACCTTTCTTGAAGCGCCATCATGCATACTCATTAAACATACAGGCTTCGTAAAATGCTTTCAATGAACATGCAACACAAGACGGTGCTCCATGTTGACAGAAATATTAACTACGAGCACTGTTAAAGAATTATCCTTCAAAATGGCACCATCAGGACCTTTCTTGAAGCGCCATCATGCATACTCATTGTGGCTTCGTAAAATGCTTTCAGTGAACATGCAACACATGACGGTGCTCCATGTTGACAGAAATATTAACTACGAGCACTATTAAAAAATTATCCTTCAAAATGGAACCATCAGGTCCTTTTCTGAAGCGCCATCATGTTCATTCATTAAACATACATGCTTCGCAAAAGTGCTTTCAGCGAGCAAACACAAAACGGTGCACACTACTGACACAAATAATAAACCTCAGGCCATTTTGTAGGGCATTTTCTTAAAGTATGAGCTGTAAGAAATGCAAATTGGTATACTGGACTGAGTCAAGAGACCTTGAGTTCGGCGGAATCCGCAGATCGGCTCATCTTCTTCCACGTCCCTTCGACATACATGTACTTTGATGGAGCCCGAAATTTCGACTTGTATTCGGTTTTGCCGGATTTCCTGCCAAGAAAAATAATGAGCATACTTGCCGCCACCATTTTGTTCCTATTTCACGTACCCGGAACATCGGAGCATTGCCGGAAATGACTCACTTGGACTTTGCCGAACCGGGCTTCTGGGTCTGGTCTTCGGGATTCGCGTCGGAATTTGGCAGATTAACCGGAGCTAATCCCACTTCACGATTCACGATCCTTTTCGCGACGACGAGAGGCTCCTCAACTGGTGGCGCCGGGCTTTTCTTTGTGGTCCTCTCGTGGTGGACACTGGCCTCTTTTCTCTGTTGTGCGGGTTTGTGGACTCCAACTAAAAAAAAAATTAGATACTTTTTACTTTCCGTTGGGTGTTATTTTGGTACTCTATGGAATATATCGATGGCTCAATTCACAAGTAGCGAATGAGCCAATTTGTCAGAAACGAGATAAGTGAACCATTGTGATCCTGGAAGTGTCCCTACTGAACCTAAAGTTACAAAAATTAATTTAACCAATTATTGTTAAAGTTACAGAAGTGAAGAGTAGCGAATATCTATCAAGGTATCATCGATAAAAATTACAAGTAGTGAATGGTAGCATTCGCTAGTTATCTTTTAAAAATTTCTCGTAACCTGGATTTTTATAACAATACAACTAGCGAATGTGACGATATTCCCCAATTTTTTTTTGCATTGACTTTATTCAATGGGCAAACTAATGGATTTGAACATTCGCTACTTCACACTTAATTTATTTCGCTTTCCTGCAAAATTAATCAAATTCAAACTAGAGAATGGGCCTTTTTAAGCCGTTTATTTCTCATATTACTTAATTAATTTACTAATTTAATTATTTAACAAAAATTAGCACATTCCCAATAAAATATATATTGTTTCATCTGTTCACCAAATTACATCCTTTTAACGCAATGATCTCAAAAGCAACTTTTGGCTCATTCGCTACTTGTGAATTAACCCATCGACATTAAGCATTCCCTAAAGTATGGTAGTAGGCCTGGTTAAGCGGGTGACCTTACCATCCGTAGACTTGCCGTGATCGTGACCGGCGGCGGCCTGGATGGCGCCCATGGATATGGACTTGCGCGGTGCCCCGGCCTCCTGCAGGGTGGCCCCTTCCGATCCGGGGGGCCAGGCAAATTGCGACCGGTATTCCGTCGTCTTGGGGATCCCCGAAGGAGCGACTTCCGGTGGCGGCGCTGCGGGAGCCGGAAGTGGCACGTGAACGGCGGAGGGATAACTCTGCGTCATCAGCTGCTCAAACGGGAAAATCCGCATATGTTAAAAATTGACGAGGAAATGTTGTGCCGCTTATAGCGTGACATGACAGCTAAGCACGTATTGGATTATTGACGCTGCGTCATTTCCGGGACGCCATTTTCTTTTTACTGAAGGGTCGTCCAGAAAGTAACGGTGAGACTGGACAAAAATCAGGGAACTCACCGGTATGCTGTGTTCTGGATTAACGTAGTCCTTGTAGAGTTGCGCCGTGGTTGAGCCCATCGCCGAATAGGGCCGAACGGAATGATTCGCCGTACTGACGTTTTGCTGAAATTGAAAGCATTTTAGACTTGATTTAATGTAATTCTCATGGATATTTGTAGCCCAGGTGGTGCTAATCCAACGCTTTGTGTAGCCATTGTACCGTTCCAGATGTCGGTCGGTACCTCGTGTGAGAAAATTGTAACGTGACCTTGTTATGTCAGGTTTAAAAAGTGAGAAAAATGCATTACGGTAATGTTATCCAATGCATTTTTGTCACCCGGAATTCTGTCACAATTTGGGAACATCTGGCGACTGCCCACGTATTTGAGATTGCCCGCTTATTAGAGATGTCTTCTTATTAAAAAGATGTACATTTGCAAAACTTTAAATATCTACGGTATTGGGACACATGCAGGTGTCAGGGTTCTTAAACATTGAAAAAAATAAAAATCCAGGACTTTTAGGGATTTTTATTCAAGAATTTCCAGGACTTTTTCTCAACAAACATTAACGACCCATGTTATCATTTTTTTAATGATTCGTGTTTCTTGTCCATATGATTTTTTCTTTTCTTGGTGTACAAATTGGAAACTTTAAATACAACAATAAATTCCAGGACTTTCAAGGATTGAAAAATGTTTTCCAGGACAAAAATCATTTTCCAGGATTTTCAAGGATTTCCAGGATGCGTGGGAAAACTGAGATGTGATGCCCGCTTATTGGAGAGGGCCCACTTATTGTATTGAAAAACTTCCGGCTTATTAGAGAATCCAGCCTGTCAGTGGCATGCCAGTGGTGGGGGGTGTACCATGGGACCTTGGCTCCCCTTGACCAATGGTCGCCATTTTAGTATGTACTAAACGGTGGTTTAACATTATTCATCATAGATGGCGCTTTGCTTTTGAAAGGGGAGTATGCTTTTGAAAGGATATTTCAAATCGCTTTCAGTATTTCAACAGTATTGTGCACTTTGCACAGTATTGTGCAAACGTTTATCCCCGTGACCCCGTCATAAAAAAATTTTGCAGACCACGCCCAAATACCCCCACACCCACCAAGTGCAAACGTAATTAATGGACGACCCCTACATGAGGAACAATACAAAATGGCGGACAACGTTTTTTTCGCCCCACCTTATCAATATGATACACTGGATTAGTTGAGCTGTCCCAACGGGTTCCCGTGGTTGCTGCGTGGATCCTGTGCTCCACCGATGGGGTGCACTTGGAGGACATGAGACCAGCCCCCCTTACGTTCACATTGGCAGTCTTGAAATTGATAAAAATAAACAAAGTGGATATTTAGAATGGGATTGGTATGGGAATTATTTTTGCCAAAAATTATATATTCTATCCATTATTTCTACATTTTCATTCATTTTTGCTTTATTTCTGTAAATTTCACAAGAGTATAATTTTTTTTTGAAAAAAATTACCTACTATAGGGCCTATAATATTCATATTTCTTTTGCTTAAAAACATTTCTACAATACTGTACGAGCCCGTATTTATTTTTTGGGGAAATCCTATAATATTACTATATTTTTGGTTGGGAAAAAATCTTTTAATATAGGCCTACCTATATTATTGGTAAAAAAAATCCTATATTATTACTTTAATTTTGGAAAAATTCCCATAATATTCATATATATTTTGGTTAAAACATTTTTATAATATTCCTCTATTTATTTGGTGGGGAAAAATCATATAAGTATATAAGTATAATAAAAGTATTAAGTATATAAAATTCATATACTTTAGGACTGAAATTTTTAAATTTTTCCTATACTTTTTAAAATGAATTTCTATAATTTTACAATGTATTTTGGTGAAAAATTCCTATATAATAATCTTATATTTTAGGTAAAAAAAATTCGTTTAATATTCCCATGTTTTTTGGAAAAAATTTCTAAAACATATCATTTTCCTGAATTTAAAAAAAAAAACATTTCTATATTAATTATTCCTTTAAATATCATGCAAATATTTCTGTAATATGTGTAATATTGTTAATTTTTTTTTGGGTTAAGGGGGAAATGGGGGGAACTAAAATTCCTATATTTCATTTAATAAACCATAGCTTACCCATGGGCGCCTTTGTCCCAAATACGGCTCCACAGATTTACTCCTAGGTCCGTATCGGTTCCTGTTCTGATTCCTCTCTTCAGACTAATACAGAAAAGAGACAAAAAAACAAAAAATTTAACCATAATTGCATTCCAGCACTTTTGGGACGCCATTTTGTTTTTTTATAACAAATATTAATTTTCATGGAGAATGTGGGTAGTCTCCGAGCGCCACATTCACAAATCAAATAATTGGGAACTCAATCGCCCTAGAGGTGGCGGTCTTTGCTATAACCTACTTTGCATAATTCACTATAAAATTCCCTAGATGATGCTAAATGTAATGGAATTTTAATATGGTATCTCAAGCTCCCCACAGCGGTGACAGTGCTCACTAGCCTACTTTGCATACTTTTTTGAAAAAAACCAGGTGGCGTCGACCAGTATGGAGTTCCCAATAGCAAAAATAAACAAAATGGCGTCCAAAATGATATTTTCGGAAAGTCTTGGGACGCCCCTTGATATTTACATTACAAAAAATGGCGTCGGGGGGCTTTTGTTTGGGGTGGGGGATGAGGGGGGGATAAATATAAAACATATATAATGTGATGGGATGCAACTACCAACAACTTTACAGACTCGTTAGGTACTTTCGGTTTGTCCAACCTACCTGGTCAGGGTCCATTGGCGCGATACTCGGCGCCATTTTGCATCTATTATAGCTTGGGCGTGTCTAAAAGTATAGTTAAGATTTTTGACCGATGCTGACCCGGCAGGTTAAGCATTGTATTTTTGTCACTTGAGAAATAAAATAAAATGTAAAATGAATTGGGCATGCGCGCATAAAATTCTGGGGAAAATCTTGGATTAAAAATTTCCCTTTTGACGGGACTTTTTGGGTGTCCCCCGTTGTTTGCGTCACGTGTATTAATTATGACGTCACTCTTTTAATGGACCCTTTCGGCAAGGATCATTTGTTACGAGCTGTTGAGTTAGCTAGCAAAAATGAAATAAAATTGCACCATCAAGATATTTTAAGACACGCCCACTTTCCATGCTTTTTTAAATTGTCCGTGCGAGGGCGCCACGATGTACTATGCACAATCCTAACCAGCAGCTCTTAGCGTTTTTGGGGGAAATTTTCTTATGGAGATTCTGTGCACCTGCTCCACTCACCGTTGGTTGGTAATTACACTCCCTGCCTGAGAGTGGCGCTGAAAAGCTCAGAAAAGTTCCGCCATATTGGAATGGTGCAAATTGGAACTGTTTTAAATATTTTTTTTTCTTTCTATGCAATATTGTATAGAAGGAAAGTGATGCCGAAATTGAATGATTAATTCCAATGATGAGCCTTTCTCACATTGCTAACAGATGGCGCTAAAATTTCTGAGATTTTGCAATTCTAATTTCTGAGATCAGGCCATGTTTTACATAAAAGTAGAGATTTCTCATTAGTTGAAAGTTTAATTCCAATATTATTGTTTTGTCTTCATTTTGTTTTAACCAGTAAACTGCCAGTAGGTGGAAAATGCTTCCAATTTTTTTTCCCTAACTAAGTGGCGCCATCTAGTGACTAAATTGAATACCATCATTCGATTTAGTCAGCCATCTTAGAAACTCATCACTTATCATTCTATAGAGAAAAAGGGAACAAATATATGAACAAATTTCTTTTCTTTAATTTACAGAAGTACCCACTAGATGGCGTCAATCACTTTTTGCAATAATATGACAAAATGGCGTCACCCATGTATTTTAGAAAAGTATTGATTTCTCAATTGGTATATTAAGTCTAATTAAAATTTTAATTTCTGTGCCATTCTCATCTCTCGTTTTGTCATTATTTTGAAAATAACTTGTTTAACATAGTGGGACTTTCCCTTTAACGAATCTTTTTCGTTTTTGGTGAA
>JAQIXP010001638.1:0-17620 GCA_034700285.1 Proteroiulus fuscus | reverse complement strand
CTCAATTAATTGAGATACTAACTCAATTAATTGAGATACTAACTCAATTAATTGAGATACTAACTCAATTAATTGAGTTAGCTGATGGAAAAATAAAAATGCACTATGTCCCCAAACGGGCACCGTACAAACGGGCACCGTAAAAAATTGCTTTTGTATTTCCTTATATATATTGCCGACTAAAGGCTGCATGTCAATTGGCTAAAAACATAGAAATATATTACCGTATTCTACCCTTCCAAAACTGAAAACCCTGCTCAGTGACGGATACAGGATTTTGCTAAGGGGGGGGGGGGGGGGGCAATTGCCCCCATTGCTCCCCCCCCCGTATCCGCCCCTGACCCTGCTAAGAGCCTATAAGACACTGCGGAAATAAGATGTATAAAAATGGTAATACAAAATTATGAATAATTTTTAGCACTAGTTTAAATCTTCAAATATTGCAACCATACAGTGCACATGTGCCTTGGGTGTGATGCCAGGGTAACTTCCCTACCAGACCAATCTAGATCATCACAGCAATCTAAGTACATAAAACCGTGTTTTTGAGAAGAAAATTAAAAAATTAGAAAATCGCTGCAATTTTTAAATTTTTTTATAATATTTTGATTACAGAAAGTCGGTTTTCTAAGGTTTGCTGAGTGCTCCTAAAGGGGCTGTCCAGAAATGACGTTTACAAAAAATTCCGATTTTAGGACCCACCCACCCCTTTCTCAACTTTTGTCAACATTTAGAGAAATACCCAACCCACCCCTATTGTTGACTTTAAATTTTTAAATTTTTTAAGAACGTTTGCAATGCAAAAAATGTCAAAATTTGACGAACATCTCAAAGAATTGGAAAATTTGACAAACAGTAAAAACGTGGTTATTTGCAACTTCCATACAGGTTGCAAATACCCGTCAAAGAGCAGGTATTTTCAACCGGCCTCCATACAGGTTGGCAATATGACCCACCCACGTACCTGACTGCAAAAGTCATTTATGGACCGCCCCTAATGAGTCACAGTCTGCAATACATGGCCAACTCGCACATATTCGTGAACTAAACGCAGGCTGCCAAGTGCCAATGGAGATGCCATAACAGATTGGCATGATTCTGATACGAAATAAGTCATCCAGAAAGCCCCATCGCTATAAATAATAACAAACATTAAAAATGCTGAAATAAATAATGATGAACACTATTATATAAGGTTTTTTAAAACGTACTATTAATTTATAGTTGCTTAACTATAATACAACTGAATCTGTATACAAACTATTGCAGAAAAAACCCCAACAAAATTCTGAGAAAAAACATTTCATAAATTTTTCTTGCTCATAAAAATTAAAAACATTTTTCGGTTGCCCTTAACTAAGTTAATCCTAGAATTTTTTTTTAACAAAAAACCAAAAAAAATCTAAGATAGGAAGGTGCACCGTTATAAAAGAAGTATTCACATCTTCATCCATTTAAGACTTATTGTTCTTGTTCATTATTGATGATGATATTTGGAATTAAAAATTATTTTCAAAATACTCGGATGTTAATTATCAACATAGGTTCCATTCATACACACGTAAATTGGATTGAGCGTCGATTCAGAGTCGTAAGTGTTTTGTGTTTATTTCTTAGTGGGATATTTTTGCAGCACCACTGGTACTTCTGACACACGTTTTGTATCACTTTTTTCAGTAGCACAAATCTTATTGTCAGCTCTACGGACCGTATTACTGTAGCCTAAGTAGACATCTTGTATTGCTCACCTGTTGGCCCCAATAGTACAGGATTGCATTTCAGTAAATAATGCAAACATCTCGCTTCAGTATACAACATTTCTGCAGTAATAACCAGCTTCTCGAAATTGAATTGATTACAGTAAGCACTATTTTTCCTTCACTGAAGGAAAATCACAAGTGTTACAATAGCCAAGTGAGTTGTGAATAAAATGAAATCCATATGTGCACCTGCAAAAAAAAAAAAAAATTCAATTCAACTGATTAGAAAATTATTAACAAATTTTCTGTAAAAACAAAATATTAATCTAAAAATATGATAATCTTAATATCAGCAAATATTCATTTGAATTTCTTAACACAGTGAATCCACCCTTTTAAAAAAAATTGATTTGAAAATAAAATTCTAGACTACCATATATTTATAAATCTAAATTATTTGAATAAAAAAAATTCTAGACCAAATAATCTAATTTCAAGAAATTCAAATACTTACATGATGATTTCGAAGCTGCAACCCTCATAATTGTTGATCCTTCTAGTAATTAAAAAAATGTAAACAATATTTAATGAATTCTGCAATAACATCAAAGGGAAAGTCCCATTTAGCTGCAAATTACTCACTTAGTGGCAAGCCATTTTTAAAAAAACACTTCTAAAAACAGTTACTATATTCTTTGAAATTAAAATTTATAATTTTGAGAATGGCAAGTTTCTCATATTTATAACATAAATAGAATGTATTGCAGAGTTCTGTCTGAATTGCACTGATACTGCACTTTCAAAATCTCATTTTGTTCAAAAAAATCTACAGCTCAAAATTAAACTGTTTCAGATCCAGATGTTTACAAGACTCACAAACTGTTTATATTCACTGGATAATTACTTACATTTTCACATACAAGCCTTGAGCTCACATCGTTTACAATATGGTGTTGTTAATGGTGCCCTTGTAAAATTACAAATATTTAATGGCAAGTCTAATTTACATTTTAATTTCAATTCTTGTACTGCATTAAATTAAATTTTCTAAAAATAACTTGCTAAAAAGTGATACTTCCTTTAAATCATTCTTAATTCTTACCATCACTATTTACAAATTGATAAAATGCTTCAAATCCAGTTCCATCAAACCTGTGATTTGAACGAAAAGTAACCCTGAAGAAATTCCTCTCCGATTCCATCGGATCTGGTTTGGTCAAACCACACTGGCGCGCAATTTTCCGATCAGTTGATGGAAAATTGGAAAATTCGACATAATCACTGGCACTTTGCATTTTACATCTATAAATGACAAGAAAATTATCATAGTTTGATTAGTAGTTTACAATTGGTTAAATAAAAATTGATTAAAATAAAAAATTTTAAGACTTACGGCGACATGCCTTCAATATCAAAATAGGCAAATGTCACTCTAACCCTTTCTTTCTTCTTGCCATAAAAGAAATAATGACATTCGGTATTGCGTGGGTAATAACCAGGGAAATTGGGTGAAGTGAATGTGCCATTGGTAGTTTCGTTACTATTAAACACGAAGCCACAAACTGAAAAAATAAAAAAAAACAATATAAAGCACAAACCTAAGGAAAAAAAGGTTTGGAAAATTTAAAAATTCCAAAATAATCAGTGGAGTAGACCAGGAGCTGAGCCAGGAGAAGGGGGACAGTGTGTTTTGCAATTTGGTCCCCCAAGACTATTTTCACAGGCTAGCTGCCTAGCTCCTCTAAATCCTGGCTCAGCCTCTGGACAAAAACCTGATATTATATTTACCAGATTGATTATCCTGCTTTCCTGAAGTTATACCGAAATCTACAATTAAATAACAACAAATAAATAATTAAAATTCCAAAAATAATTATCAAATTATTTATTTACCTGAACCACTTACTTGATACAAATCGGTACATTGCTCTGAAACCCCTCGACTGACTCGATGATTGATAACTTTGAAACTCCAGTGACATACTTGGGCCATTAGACATGATCTGTTTCGGGATTTGCTTGCCGCAAAAGTTGTCCAATCTTTCAGGTTGTCCATTAATTTGTATAAAAGCTTTGACGACATCGACTCCTTCGCAACTGAAAAACGAATAATTTGTAAGCACTATAAAATAATTGGAAAGCCATAAATTTCACTGGAGCATCTTGGGGTGCTGAACATAGCACTGGAAATTTGCTTATATAATAGCAAAGATTTATGATTTCAAGAGGGCATCCATTAAGGACGTCAGAGCCCAAGGGGAAGAGGGGGTAGGGGAGCTAAGTATCACCAAAAAACAAGACAAAATTGAAAACAAGAGGGGGAGGCGGGTTGTCCACCTCAATCATTTATTGCAGTTTTATTAAAAGGACAGAACCACTTTCTACAAAGTGATATTTAAATTGTTCACAATTACTCTAGATCTGAATGTCTGTGTCAGTATAATAATTGCAGAAATCACGAGGTTTGCCAAATACACATTAGGCGCCATTGTTCCATAGATTTCTGCAAGCACTGAAAGTTGGTGGCGCCCTCTAGGACGTGCATGTCTACGTGTTTCATGAGAGCTGATGCCTTTTATTCAGTAGAGGGAGTTGCATACTGTCAGTAAAATGAAGCCTATCTGGGCTTTCATCCAAATCCATTCATTCAGAACATTTTATTTATTGATCGGTGGGCTCAAATCAAATTGCAATTTCCATGGCTTTTTTAATAATTTTGTTCATGCACTTCCTCCTACAAACCAACTTCTTTCAAAGTGGGACTTTCCCTTTAAGTAATGAAATGGGTATGGTGTCCACTTTATTTAACCACTAGGAATATTGCAAAAACTAATGGATTTTAAAATGTCCTGTTACTCACATTTGCATCAATATATTAGTTAGGTGGTGCATGTGTAAATATTCGACGTCCATTTGAGGTGGAAGAGGGGGGAGGAAATGAGAAATTCGGACAAAACTGGACATGCATAACCCCCAATAAAACTGAAATTATTTATGGAGGGATCCTAAGTTGAATTGATGCATGTCTATTCCAGAGGTTTTGCACATTCTGCACATATGTGTACCAGATTTTTCCATTAAAATTCAGCTTTGCAAGTGGCATTTTATCATTAGTTATAATAAATATTTATACACCATCGTGCAATTTTATAGCAAGCTCACATCATTAATTCTGTATGAACGATTGATTAATAATAAACGCTTATATAGCACTGTGCAACATCAATTTAACAGACTAAATAGCCTACAAGCGAGCTGAATATACCCCTATTGATATTCCTTCAAAAAAATAGCTACGGGGGTTTAATGCCGAGCATTTTTTTTGTATCTTGAATCGTCACAGACGAGCAAATGTCTTGCTAAAAATGCTATTCCGATCGATCGATATAAAATCAAAATGTAAGTTTTTTTTCTTCTGTTAGCTATAGTGGTGTAGACTTGCCATTATGATGCCTTCACAATGAGAATTTCATCTGACAAAAAACGTGACTGAAACCAAGTAATTTTAATGCTAAGGTCTCTAGAGGAATTCACCAAATGAACAATCTACTACAATAGCACGTCTGGCTAAATGAATTTTGGATTTTCATTAATAGGCAATTTCACTTGATTAAAAAGAGGATTTTACTGATATATATACCAGAATCAAATTACATTTTTTTCTGTAGAGCAAAATACCCATAAGATGACAAGCGAATAAGTCCTTAGACAAATATTATTCCAAGCATCATTAAAATGATGCACATTCGCCTTAGACTAATCTCCAGACATAGCTAGAAAGTAACACTGTTCAGTATCTAGACAGAAAGCAATTAACCTTTTTAGCATGCATACTCATATATAGTGTCACCAATGGTGTCGAAAATTCTAGAGATACTGTCATTTTAAATGAATTGTGTATAAAAAGAGGTAGTTTACATGCAGAACATGAACAGAAATAACAAAAGTCTATATCAGACTTAAACTTTTGGTGTCGCTTATTAGTTGTCTGTTGTCTTAGGGGCCATCCATAAATAACGTAAGACCATTATGCTCACCAACTATTTCTAAAAGCTTACTTTAATAATATTAAAGTGATCAAACCATGAAATTAAAAGGAAAAGTTCCACTTTGAAAGAAGTGGGTTGTAGAAGAAGAGCATGAAAACATTATAAAATTCATGGAAATTCCAATTTGATTTCAGCTTACCATTCATTAAAAATAAAATGTACTGAATACATGGATTTGGATGAAAATATGAAGCTCATATAGGCACTATTTTATAAACAGTATGTAGCGCCCTCTACTGGATAAAAGGCATCAGCTCTCATGAAACCCGTAGACATGCATGTCCCAGAGGGCGCCATCAACTGTCCGTATCTATTTAAATCTATGGAAAACGCCGACTATAATGTGTATTTGGCAAACGTCATGATTTCTTTAATTTGGAAACTTTGCTGCAATTATTATTGTCACAGCCAGTCATATCTAGTAAACGTGAACAACTAAAATAATACGCTCGTACTTGTTACAATGTGGGACTTTCCCTTTTAAGATGAGTAAGAATATAAGTTTAAATTCAAGATAAGAAGCTCATTATTGGCTTTTTTGGTGAATGCTTGTGGCAGTAGGCCTACTAAATGAAAATTTGCTAGATTATAAAAAATTTCTTGCCTAGCTTTTCAGGGTCATAACTTTTTTTATTGAAGGAGAAGGGGGCTTGGGAACTAAAGCCCCCCAGTCAGATATTTGTGCAGTAGGCCTAATGTGCAGAAAAAATAGCTGACTATGTATGTTCAGCTACTAATACATGTTTGCCCAGAAATTTTGCCATGATTTTGTATGAATTCTCTGAAAGTGGCAACACAAAAATTAAAAAATCATGCCCTCCAAACTGCTTTAATAATTGTAAATTTAACTCACTTTTTCACACTTTCCTCGTTGGGATCATCCGGCATATAAAGGTCAAATTCAGTGAAAATGATCTGCACCCTTTCCTTGCCTCGTCCAGTAAATGTATATTTGCAATTGATTCTGGCAGGATAAGGATGTGGATTGCCCGGACTGCTGAAATTCCCAATTTTGTTCACATCACTGCGGAAAACTTGATCACAGCTTGCTGTAAAATAAACAAAAGTACAAAATTAGTATTTGTGTTATTTTTTGGACCCCCTGTCGGTCAACGAAGGGTGGATCTAAGATTTGTCCAGTTGGAGAATAGAAGATTATGCTTCCTATTCAAGGATTTCCCTTTAACAAAGGCAATATTAATAAAACCAGGCACTTCCAACATCGGGAAAATAAGGAATAACTCTGCATATATGTTTGCAAGATGTAAACTTTCGTATTTATTTATTCCCGCTATGGTCATTTAAAATTATTACCATGTCGCAAAACCGATTTTATGAATATCCCAGGAGCATAAAACTGCTCATAAATATGAATGAACAAGAAAATGGGCAGGTGAGAAAACTACAAGATGCAATAAAAGATGTAACTAGGATAATGCACAAAATAGCCCATAGCTTTCAGTATAAACATCCATTTGGAATTTCATTTTTGTAGCCATGGCAACCTAGCTATGTGCATTAATGGATGAAAAAAATGAAAATACGAGAATATATTTTGCTTTAGTACGAGTTTACATACACCTTGACAAATCTAGCTGTAGAAAGCATGCTAATTAAATCGGAAAATAAATTGCCACATTTTCTTTGAGTGCACCTGCCCATACACAACTATACATGTATATCTAATTTATTTCTTAGCAAATCTATGCTAGCAGCTTCGAAACACACTTTTACTTATAATTAGTAACATTCAAGCGAGATGAACTGAAGATTTAAAAATGTGCTGCAGTTAGACTAACCTTAAAGGGAAAGCAACAGTTTGTACAAAGAGATGTTAAAATTAATGAAGAGAAAGTTTTAAAATTCAAATTCTATGTGATGCAAGCTTACATGAATAAAAGAGACGAAAATAAAGCCCATCATTTCATAACAAAATATTTGCCAACGATTTCATCCATTTCTATCTTCAAAAGGGCCACCAAGTATCAAATGCTCACTATAGACACTAAATATTTCAGAAAGTGAAGCCAAAACTGAATGATTCCAATGATGACCCTTTCTCCCAAGGCAGTACTAACTGATCGCCTTAAAATTTATGAGATTTTGCGATTCAGGTATTCCCGAGTATCAGGCAATATGACACTGTTCATGTTTTCGATACAAAATTTGTAATCTCTAATTAATGTTAAGTTTATTTTCAATATTATCGTTTTATTTCTACATTTTCTTCTAATGTCTAACATTTAAAAAACTTTTGACATTAAATGAGACTTCCCTTATAACTTATTTTCAATGTTCAAAATCCGTTTCCTTCCTGGTTACTATAAAGTGGTGTAAAACTACCTAAGCTAAAGTTAGTTCTACTGCAGGCATTTTCTAACGTAAAAAACCACTTTAATTTGCCATTACAAAACATACGAAATGTGAGTTTATACACAGGGACGTCATTGGGGGGAGGGGGGCAGGGGGACATTTGCCCCCCTCCCCCCCTAACTTTCTGACATATACTAAATAAACTGGCAAATTAGGCATTTTTGCTGAATTTTAGCCCATTTTTGAGTGTTTTTGAGCAAAAAAAAGTCGCCTGCGGCGCATTTTGTGTCAAATTTACAGTTATTAATAACCAAAAGTTTGAAATTTTCGCCTGCAGCTAAAAATTTTGAACATTTTTTTGGGTCTGTCCCCTTTAGCAAAAAGTTGAAAAGACGTCCCTGTTTATACAGGGTGTTCCATTCAAAATGCTGCACAATGGGTAACTCGGAACCATTGCAGCAGCTCCTGAAATGAATTATGTGTCAGTAAGTCAAAGTTGGAAAAGCAGTGCCATAACAGGGCGATGACATGTTAATTGACTCATAATAATTCATTTCTGGATTCTAACTGCAACAAATCCGAAGTTGTTTGTGGTGGAACGTTTTAATGGAAGCACTCTGCATATGCGACAATTGCAAAACTTCCCCTATAAATAATTAGAGTAAAAAAATCAATATCACTAGCTTTTGTCGAAGAATTTGTTGGGTTACCGCAGCATTGTGCATGCAGGAAACTGAATAATTTCGTCGACAATATAATCGCATTACGGTTTACATTGAAAGAAACTCTATCAAATGGAGTGCATGCTGTTTATTATGGCCTGTAATATCAATAATAGTAGAGCAGGTCCTAAATTTATTCTAGGTTCAAAATCCCTCTAAGGATTGGAAGGCACTTGCAAGAATTGAGACTATGTGATAAACCCAGCTTGATGTTTGCTATATAAAAAATGAATTCATATTTTTATTATTACTTTGAGTGACCCAAATGGCAATTCCATTAGGTAGCCATACATTTCTCCACATACATTGTCTGTATGAAAGCAATCAATTACGGCGAATAAGCTCAGTTTGTGCTACGTTGGTGTACAGGGTGATAAAAAATATAAATGCAACCTATAAAGGGACAATGATCAAATATGACATCACACGTTGAGGTGGGGCCGTGGGGGACAAGGATTATGCCGTGGGGGAGTAAGGAGAATGTGGCAGAACAGTAATTAACGATTGTCTACAATTACAATAATAAATAATTTAGAATTTCAAGTTAGGCTACATTTTGAAACAGTATGTCAATATTCCCAAACTTTTTCCATCTACACTATTGTTTGCAATTACAAATGCTGATTTCAACATGCTGAAAAATTTTGGTCATGATGTTTAAATGATGGTGTAAACAACAATTGTTTGTTCCTTTAGGACAGGAGCGGATCCAGACTTTGGTTTTGGGGAAGGAGGGGGGGGGGGAGGGGGGAACCATGGTCAGCGCCGCACCCAGAAATCCATTTTGAGGAAGCTCCTATACCCAAAAAAATGTTCCAAAATTTTTAGCTATAGGCAAAAATTAAAAAGTTTCTATACATTATTGAAATGATTGACACAAAATGACGCTGCAGGCGATATTTTTGGATCAAAAACACTCAAAAATGGGCTAAAGATCACCAAAATGGATATTTCCCCATACAAATTCTCCAGAATTTTTGGCTATAGGCAAAAATTAAGAAAATTTCTATACATTATTGACAAAATCAACACAAAATAGCTCCGCGCAGGCGATCTTTTTGGATCAAAAACACTCAAAAATGGGCTAAAAATCACCAAATTGCATATTTCCCCATATTTTCTAGTTTGATTTTGAACATTTTGGGGGGTGTCATGACCCCCGTGACCCCCCCTCCCTGGATCCGCGCCTGCTTTGGGAAATAAATAACTTTAACATTTCTCAAAAAGTTCCATATTCTAAATAATTAAATTTGCACATAAAGCAATTTTAGTTTAAAAAATGTTTGATTTAACACATTTCAGTATCTTTTTTTAATTGTTTTAGACTATATATAAATATATAGGAATCTATGTGTTTGAACTAATAATTGGTAAGTACATGGTACTACATTCTAAATTTTCCATACATTACAGAAACCCATAAAGATGAAACTAATAACACCATCATGCTGAGGAAAAAAATAGTAAATAAAATAAAAATTGAATTGATGATGACATATACCTACTTCACAATAAATATTATAATCTTAATTATCATGCAATTTTTTGAAAAAAGTGGCAACACGGGGGTGAGGGATGTTTGAAATTTCTTGATATGGGGGGGGGGGGAGATGTTAAGTTGTAAAACAAGTGTCATGTCTTACTTGAACGTCCGCTAACCTGCACTTAACTATTTTTAATCAATGTTTATTCAATGTTTTTATAAGTAAAGATGTATAATATTATTTATTTTTAAAACCAAAAGAAATTTGAAAACAAAATGGGGACCAAACTTGTATTTTGGAAGACATATAAGCAGTTATTTATCAAAGTATCTTCCACCATTAATGCCCCATATTACAGCTTAATTCTGCATGTTGAACGGTATTTTAGGTTGATGCATTATGGAAAAGGGCATAAGGTGCGGCATCTACTTGATAATTCAGCTTGCCTGTTTATAGCGCTGCAATCTATAAGATGTATAATCTAATTTTATGGATGCATAATACATAAATAAATAAATCCAATTTGTTACATGTTGTGAACTGTGAAAGCCCTGCGCTTACATATTCATGCACTCATTGTACACATCTCGAATGTACAAAGTCTATAGATCATAATGAAATCTATCTTACATATATACAGGTATATAATCAAATAGCTCCTAACACAGGAAATTAAGCTGAATTCACTGCAATCTAATGAAAGAATGGAAACCATCTATTCACATATGGAATTGTTATTATTAACTTATTTTCAAAAATAACATTATAATGTTTTTTTTATCCAACATTAAACCTGAATTTTCTAGTACATTTCATGCAAGGTAGGCCTATGTATGTCTCGACAACTGCGTGAAAGTATGTTGGCAAAAAAAAAAGATAAATACATAGATTTAGCCACTTATGAAGGATGAAACCATGCATAAGATAAGCCTACCATGATGCAGGGAAACAGCAATAAATTCCACTTATAGTTATTAAAGGGTAAAGCCTAAACCATTAAATGCTGGACATTTAAAACAAATTGAAATGGTTAAATCGTGTTTAAATTTTTAACCGAAAGTAAAAGTGTAAAGTAAACGTAAAGGTAAGGTAAAGTCTATAGTTCAATTTTCTAGCATTTTTTTGTGGAAATTATCCTAATTTTAAAAAAAAAATGTGAATTCTCAGTAATAATTGCAATTAGCCTATTTTAATGAATTAGCTCAGATAACAGGACTTTAACGTCACAAATGTAATTGGTAATCTAGGCGATTAGTGTCCTCATTAAGAGAATTAATTTAGATATAACAATTTTAACATTATTTCAGTAGGTCAGCTGACCACTATAATGACCAGTTGTTATTATTTTTATTTCCCATTAAATACGAATAAAATAGTCAAATAATGCAATTAAATTATAGCGTTATGTGTCCAAATTTATTTTTAATGCCTGGATCTATACAGGCACAGGTCAAAGGCACCACTGGCCAATGGCCAAAATATAAATTTGGTACCAGAACTAGTAATAAGTCATATTTTAAAACTAGCTCTTTTGCTCCTGAATTCACTGAAAAATGATATAATTTTACAAAATCCTATTTCTTCTTCCCCCCATCCCCCAATCAACATTTAAACTGAATTCATAAAAGCATAAAACTACCTTGGTGTAGTTTACAAAATTATACAGAACTAATTAAAAAAATATTTTCAAGAATTAATGCAACGTTTAATTCTAAGAAATTCAACTTTTTTTAAAAAAACTTTTAAACCAGGCAATTTTGCAGGCTTAAATTTCCGCGAAAAAGTTAGCAATAAATGAAAATCAAGCAGCACAAAGGGGGGTTCATAAAGGATATATGCTGCAAGCGTAGAAAAAAGAAATAAAAATTGTCACAGAAAAAATTATGTTTGCATTAGGGGAATTCTCTCAGCATATTTTCACAGCAATAATTCAAACGTGGCACAATACGTTTTAAATCAAATCTATACTGGAGACAAAAAATGAACTCCCAGAACACATAAATCAATGGCTAATGATGCTATTTTTTTTTTTCCAATTTTAGATAGTACAGTAATGCATGTATTACCTTGCATTCCACCGACGTAGGTCATCAAAGTCAGAAGAGAAAAAACAAATAGATTTATCCAATAATCAGGTATAATAAACATTTTTCAAATATCTTTATCCCCGGGTCAGATTCTTTCTTCAGCAGTAGTAAGTACACGAATTTCGCTTTGTAAATCTTTTCCCAAACACAAAAACAAGGATGATGACAGTAATAAATGCTTATCAAAACAATCCATCAAGTGAATAGGAAAATAATTCTCAAAATGGGTTTTATATTTCTCCACAAAGTCTCCTGACGCCCTTTCTTACGGGGTATCTTCTATGCAACTGATATATGATATTTCAATGATGTTATTTTTTTGCACATTTTGTCCATGCCCACGCAGCTTCCAAAAAAGCAACTGTGTTGTAACCTTAAAAGTGCACAACTGGCAGTATTCTCATTTGTTAAAGTTCACAAATGTGTGGCTGAGGTTAGTTCGACAACATCCTTGTTAACACCTCAGAATGACATGAGGCAAAGGAGTTATATCACACAAAGTACACAAACAGCTGCGAGGCACACATATACATGTATGGGATTGTCTCTTGTTTTTGTAAAACAAATTTTGCGGCTATACAGTAAGCATTTTTAGCATCATTTCATAGCACAAAACATCTATATCCACAAGCTTTTTCAGCAGCTGGATTGGAGGATGGATGAAACGACGATATTATTGATCCACATGAGCATCATGGCTGCACAGGATGAAAATTTACCTAGCAACCATATACTATACACATAGGCATTTCCCACTCTCATGTATGTACACGAGCTTATGTACTACGAGTATATATAGCACTATACTTAATCATTATCTGTGTTGTAGCTGAAATGTCGTAAAAAGCATTTAACGGTCTCACTACATCTAAAACACATTTGCAAATGACCATATTTGGAGGCTAACACTTCATTTAAATTAACAAATCGGTCCATTATATTACCATTTTAATAAGATTAGTGCAATAAGATTGCAATAGTAATAATAATAAAGATAAATGAAATTGGTGAATTAAACCTCAAATTATCTTGCATAAATTAAGTGTGTAAAAGCAGAAAGTTACATTCAAGTTTAAATAATGTCATAACAGGACAAACTTTTTCCACTAGTCAAATTTGAAATGGCATTCTACAATTTTTTTAATTGATTTATCAGCCATTTATGATCTAATAACAATTTAACAAAGTTAAAACTTTGCAATGATATAAATTATTATCTATGTTATATCGTTAAAGTAGAAAAAGCAAAATAATGGTTATTTTAAAAGTACTATAGCTGTATATGCTCTTAATCATAGGCAGAATCTATACAAGAAACACGTTTCTAAAAATTAGTAAAACTTTATTCTACAGAAATTTTAGGTAAAGCTGCATGCAGGGTCAGGCACTCAGTTGAGCTAGGATTTGCAGAAAAACTGCAGAAATTAAAACGATACTTTTAATGTACAGAAAGAAATCTGTAGTAGGCCTACTATCCACAACAGTTTCAGAAAAATGATAATGAGATATTGCTAAAAACATTTTCTGCACATCATTTTGTATTGGCAGTGGGAGAAAACCATTAATTTCATAATACATGTCAGGTTTTTTTAAATACACAGCTACATTAAGAATAGTTTAAAATTATAAGGAATTCAATTTAATAATGAATGATGTTTAAAATCTCTAATGACGTGGTATATAGTCTCCTCCTGAAAATGGGGATATCATCCCTACTAAAAGACATGATTTGCTGACCATAGAGTACAGAGTTGAATTGAAATTTAATTGAATTGAATGCTGTGAATAGTATAGGCCTACAATAAAGACAAATTTGACAGGCACATTCGTATAAGTAAGTATAAATGTCAAGTCAGAAAAAGCAATTTCATTTTCTATCATGTGGACTAGTTAAAGTACACTAAATATATAAAACATATATATAGTCACTTATAGAAAGCTTCAATTGTGAGGATCAACCCAAATGGATTTCATGACAGGATTATAGTCAAATGCCTACACATGTGACAGCAGTAAATGAATTCATGACATTTTCCTTTTTCTATTTTCTTGTATAATAAATTTCTTTTAAACAAAAATCTTCCCTACAAGCTAAATCTCAATTGAAAATCTATTCTGAGATCTCTTACTGCAAGGCCTCCAATGAACCTTGATTCTGAATTCATCCCTATATGGGATCTTATTTAAACTGGGGTTATAATGGATTCCATAATCCAGTTATACTGTAATCCCCTACATTATGAGGATCTCTAGTAGAACCTAAGATCTCATTTTTTTACATCTACACCATTATGTCTCATGGCACCATATCTCATAGTAAGAAGATCTCATTACTTTCCACTGCAGAATGTCCAATGGTAATTGGATTTCATTATGTCCAAATACATTATGCATGATCTCATGGCACCATATGTCATAGTAAGAAGATCTCATTACTTTCCATTGCAGAATGTCCAATAGTAATGGGATTTCATTAATTCCAAATACATTATGCATGAACACCATGCATATCTCTGTAAGTATTGGATCAAATAACTCAAGTGTCCCATTATAATGGGTTTTTTATTATATTTCACAGCTGTTCTACTTAGTCTAACTATTTTCACAATTGTGAGTCCCACAATTGTGACCGTTTTACTAGTCCGTTGAATTTCCAATGAGAAAACATGGACATTTCCCTTATAGGATAGTTCTTTAATCTTAAAATGCATTAAACTCTTGAAAAATGTTTGGTTAAAATAGTTATTTATTAAATTTACTTTATTTTCTGTCAAACTAGCATTTGTTAAATTTTAATACTTGCTCGATTATGAACGCCATTTTGGTTTTATGATTTTGACATTTGTGCAAAGTTTGTGATTTCTTAAATCTTATAGAATTGCGAGATAAAGACACTTTGTTTACTGCAACGAAATACAAAATATTTTGTATATTTTTGTGTCCAAAACGGAGGATGGGGAGAGAAAACGAGTGCTTTTATAGTTGTAAAAAAGCAAGCAATCTTATATTCCTAACCTTAGGTCTATAACGATGACAAGTGTATGGAAACATATGAATCTAAATGGATTTCTCTGATATTACAGAAAACATGAAATGTTAAAATGCAAAAATAATAGTCTGAACTTTTGAGATTAATTTTGTGGAAAATGAAAGTGGGCCATAAAGAATCCTGTCAAAGGAAGTAAATTGCTATTATCATTCGGATGACTATTGTTTGCATTTTAATTTCGGAGAAACCACAGCTAGGCAGCAAATAACAAATGCTAGAATAATCAATTTTTGAACAACAGCTAAGAAACCATGCAAGATAATTTTAATGCATCAACGAGCATGCATGGTCGTTGGCATGATGAAAAATAAAACCCCAAAAAGCATTATCATCATGAGACGCCATTTTGTTTGTTATTTATTCTGGCTAACAAAAGAACGTTTTTTTGCAACCATTTTGCCAAAAAGATATTTAAAGGAGTAATAAACAATAGAGATAAGCGACTAGATGAAATGTATGCAATTCCGTTAAGGAGGAGATATGAGAAAAAAATGCATTTCCCAAAATTTTATAATCATGTTTTGTCAGTAGTTGTTTAATGAAAAAAAAAATCAATTTTTAAAAAAGTAAATGCACAAATTGGGATAACTTACAGAGCTCTAAAAGATGTCATGAGGTATGATATATGATAATGAACATTCAAAGTGAAATGTTCGTTCGTGCATTATGGGCGTGAAGTATTGCCTATTGGGGAAGTGCTGCCTGATGACGTTATTCTTTTATGGCTCAATTAGAAAATTGTAAACAACTTAATTACATAAATAGACAGAACTAGTTGTGAAATTTTGGAAAATGCATTTTTTCTCTCCGTTGGTAGTTTTTTTTAGATGATTTTTCCCCTTAATACTAGCTTTTTTATCATATTGCCTTTTTATCATTATGATGTACATTCCCAAAAGCACTTAAAATAAAAAGAAAACTCGTCCATTTCTATTTATTGATCTGAAAGAATGCGAAAGCATTTTACGACAAACTTCAATTTCATAGAATCCGCCATTTTTTGTAACTCAACTGGAAATATATTATTCAAGTCTTTGTTAACCATGGTTCAATCCAGGAGGTTTGAAAATAATTTGCCATTTTGAAAATCCCATGATATATAGGCTAAATAATAAACTTGATAAAAATGCTTTGGATAACATAAGCGTTGAGGAAAATTTGCCTTACCCTAATGTTATACAATGCATTTTTGCCCAGTTTAATTTTGAATATAACATATTTACATCCTGAAGATTAGTATTTTAACTGTCCAGAATGTGTCAACTTATTTTTAAGACTGTTAAAAATTAAGGTTTTAAACCATAAATGAAAAAAAAAATGATTTCCAGAAAGAAGTGAATTCCATTGCAATCTGTCATATTGCTAAAATAACTAAAAAAGACTTGAAAGCTTGTTCAATAAATGACTGATATATATATATTGGAGTCAAGAAATGCATGTAAATTATGTCATGCAATGAGCATACAGCACCCTATTATAATGTTGAACTACCCTTGACTGTATGATTTTGACAGAAGGCAATTTAATTAATTCATCAAGTGGAATTAACGTTAATGGAAATAATTGAGTTTTCCAGATTAATTTGAAAGACGGAAATTGAAATGATGAGATTACAGAATTAAAATGAAACTGGTAACTATATAGCTTCCAAGTATTTTCATCTTGTTTAGGCAAAATAAAATGACAAAAAATAAATAATTAATGATTATTCCAAATATCCATTACTGAATCCATTACGTTGGAAACTGATACAGAACTGGAAAATAATGTCCTGCGTTATTACTACATAAATCCCTGTCCAATGTTTAATTAAAATGACATAATGCTGCATTACTGGGAATGAATCGTAAGTCTACTTTATAGCTAATCATCCTCTTGCACTGTTTATAGTTAGTTATTCCACATATTTATTGGTTAAAGAGGAACTTGCAATTTCCGTAAATAAAAAAATACTTATCACATTTAATGACAAGCAAGCCATTTTGGACGCCATTTTGCTTATTTATTTAAATCTTGATGTAATTATTTATTTAAATTTTAAAGTAATTATTTATTCAAATTTCGAAGTAAGTATTTATTTAAATCTTAAAGTAATTATTTATTCAAATTTTAAATTAATTATTTATATAAATCTTGAATTGAAGTAATTATTTATTAAAATCTTGAAGTAAGTATTTATTCAAATCTTGGAGTAATTATTTATTCCAATATTCAAG